>RJWT010036736.1:0-13199 GCA_004365215.1 Cuniculus paca | reverse complement strand
TGTTAAACTTGAGACAAACAGATCCCAGGTCTACTCCATCTAGAGAGCCTCTTTTCTGTCCTGAGACCCTGGTACTGGTTGAGGCTGGAAGCCAGCCCAAGAGGGAAGGCCCCTATGCAGTAGTCCTTTCCAGCCCCACTGCAGTCAAGGTGACAGGATGCAACTCCTGGATTCATCACTCCAGAGTAAAGTTGTGGCCTCCCTCCAAGAGCAGCAACAGTAGCATACCTCCTTATCACTGCAAGCCAACATCAAAAACCACTTACAGCTGTGAACCTATGGAGCACCTTAAATTCCTATTCAAAAGACAAATGAGAAAGTGATGGTAAAATCTGTCTACTGTGGATATAGTGATATCAATTTCCTTATCTCAACTTCAAAATTTCCTATACATTCTGTCTCAAGAGGTTCAATATTTTCCATAGTTACCAGACAGGACCTCAATGACACTGTATATAATCTTCGGTTTAAGGGCATTTTTGCCTAAGAATTAAAGACAACTTCCTTCCATGACCACTTGGCTGTTAGCTTTGTTGGGCCCTCTGGTAGTCTTGTGTCTTTCTTTCATTCTGTTTCTAAGGGACATGAGCATTTGTTAGAAGTAGATACAGGATGCCTGAAGAGCATGTGCTCAAAGAAATGAGAAACAATACAGTTGCAAACTGGGGATCTTTTATGTGTTTTAGGAAGTAGAAGTCTGTGGAATTTGAGTTTCAGTCTCAATCTCAGTGTTAGTTTTAGTGGATGGGATAGCATGACCCACCTCTATGAGAGAATGGAGTATTCCTCTGAGAAATACCAAAAGGGTGATCCATTCTGAGCTGAAAGAGGACCATTTGCAAGTAAAAAGAAATGGGAAGACCCATTAGCAGATGAAAGGGACTTGCCTAAGATTGCTGTCTGGGGAGATGTGAAAAAAAAAGTAAATAATCCGGACTTGTTCTGAAGCTACAGTTTTTCTCTAAGGAACAATTTTTTAAATATTTATTTCCTTTTCTCCTTTTTATCTAATTTTATTTGTTCTCTCCTACCTCATCTACCCCATCCCATCCCATATTTAGGTTCCTTAATCTTAAAGGGTGGCTGGAGGTCAGTTATTCTTCAGTAGCTTCTTCAGGGTAAGGAGGGGTACTGATCTTGCCTAGCTAGGGACCATAGTCTTCTCTTGACTATCTAAAGTAAACATAGTGATATAGGGGAACATAACTCCTAACCTACTAGATGGTTCATGTGAGTTCTCTAAAATCAAAGAATGAATTTTAGGAACAACAGAGGTTATGAGCAGAGTATATTTATTGAGAGAAAGAAACTTTCTGTCTGAGAGAGATAGAAGAGGTCCTAGTGGATTGCCAAAGGCTCTGACAATTCTAGGTGGTTTTACAGAGTAAAACCATGAGGTAGAAAGGTCCAAGATAGGGAAAACCTGGCAACTCACAAGGCAGACAGGCATGAGGTGTGACAGAACTATGGTCAACTGATAAAATTAATTGTTCAGGTAAAATTGACCAAATCAGGAGCAAAGGGGGAAGTGAGTCATGTAGAAAGTGGGCATTCTTACAGAGCAGTGACTCTTCCTGCAGGGAGTTGGGATGGTGACTCCTGGCTTCCTCAAGGTGATCCATACCTATGTAGAATATCAATACTTGGGTATGGTTGCATTCCTTTTACCTTTTATCTTGAGATCTGGCCCACAGTGGAAGGTGTCTGTGTCCTCCAAGGTCACAAGACATCTGGTCCTCTGTGCCAGATTCCTAGAGGGCCTGGCCCTGTCTGATGGCCGATAATATTTCTATCTAACTCAGCTGCCTATAACACTTTTACCAAGGCCCATTAGACCAACCTCCTTGCTGAATACTTCCATCTACTACCACCCCAACTACAACCCCATGCAGTTCAAAGAAGCTAGATTGATCATTTCCCCAACAGCAGTTGGATGGATGTCTCAGAGGGACAGAAATGTTGAAAAAAGTGGTTCATATACAATAAAAAGATGGGTTTTATTAAGTAGAGAATCTTACTAAAAGCAGTGTTTGACTCTACAATTGTACTTTACAGTTAGAACAATTAACAAGAGAAAGAAGGAGTGAGAAACCAGACCCAAAAACATTCCATATAGTGCAATTGCATAAGAAGTTATCAGAAAAAACTAACAAAGCATGGAGGAAGCCATAAAAGTCCAGAGAAACAAGCCCCCCTCACCCAGCTCAGATAAAATGGAAAGGAGGCAAGGGGTGGTCACCTAAGGATTCTTATTTAATATGTAAAACACGCACACACACATTCACATATATGTACTGTACTGTATTGTACACATATATGTACAATCTCACTTCTAAATCACTACTTTATTACACCAGATATGCAAATGTTCCCTTTACTTAATCATTAACTCTAAGATACCTTTAAATAAGGCATTATAGACACACACATACACACACACACACACACACACACACACACGAACACACAGTTATTCATCACAAAGGGACAGGAAGGAATCAAATGACCAGAAAGAATGTAGATAGTGGTGCCCAGGGCAGGGTGATTTCCTTCCTTTTTCAAGAAATATTGTTCATCTTACCCTCTTGTATGATTCTTTGTCTTTCATCTGTGATGCAGCAAATGGTCAAGATGAATTTGATATCTTGGCATGATAAATTAATCAATCAAGTGCTAAAGTTTGAAACCCATCTGTGAACTTACTACGGTCCTCTGACAGTGGACTGGTTGACAGCTGCACTGCTAGAATTTGGCAATGGAAAAAAGGAACTTGCACTTGAGCATTTCTTCCCATCCCTGGAACTTCTTTTAGAGACAAGATCACTTGTGAATTAGAATAATAAAAAGCACCACTTCAGGTCTGATATGCAGGGCTTAAAGCTATCTAAGATGTGTGATGAGAGTTGAAGAATGCTGACTTCCCATGGGTCACTAAACTCTGAAGTTCCTGAGTCACTTGAAGGGAATGAACTTGATTTATTGACCTGGGCACTATAAGGAAGTTCAGGAAACCTTACAGGACCTGTGAGGATGTTTGTAACTCTCACTATTTGCTTTCTTTTCTTTGCCCTTTCCCCTTTGAAATCTCCCAAGCTATAGCCTTGAAAACTTCACTTATTTTATGGCCTATAGAATATAGCTTAAATGCTTAGCTAGTAAATAGACTTTAAATAGCAAGTAAACTTTGTCCAGAACCCTAAAAGGCCTCATTCTCTCCCTTAATTGACTACAAAAAATATGAAAAGGGAAACAAATGTGTTTCTCTCAAAGCAACCAAACTACCTGGTCCCCACAGTCTGTGTGTCAACTAACCAGATGTGTAAGAAGATCTTGTAACATTCCAAAGCAATAATAGTGCTGCAAAAAGGTATTATCCTTGGTAACACCTTGACCTTATGAACTCATACAAAGGTATATAAGGAAAGAGAACAAAGGAATTGGGGTCAGCCAGTAGTTCCAATGACCTGAGCTGACTGACCACTGTAGTTGATGAAATAAATCTCACTTATTTCTCAAATCTTGGCTTCCCATGAGTAACTTTCTCAAGAACACTGTTACAGACCACCAGCAGGTTAGAGAGACCTACATCTCACTGACAGACAAGTAGAGGTCTCAGGATGGGGTTGTCCAGAGTATCCTTCTTCTCCTCAAGAGCCACTCTAAACATCCTAGTTCCTGAGCATTCACTTTGATAGAGTCACAAAGTCTAAACATGAGGTATGCCTTTCCACCTTGTAAATTTTAGCAGAAATGCAGTAACTGTAGAATAGTCTCATAATTTAAGGAACCATCCTGTACCCATATCTTACCACCTCCCAGCTCATACTGGACTCAAACCATATTGCAATAGTTGATAAATTGTTCCTGTTTTATATTGTGAGAGTCAAATCTTTCGCTCTTGTTGAGAGTACAACCTAGTGGTGATGTTAGCGAAATTTGTGAGGTGACAATATCTAAGAGGTTTCCCACTGGTTCTGCTTAGGATGTATAGAGAGGAAACATTTCTTGACCCATTAAAATAGCAACCCATGCAGGAGGAGAACCAAGGGCTTCCTAAAGCATCCTTGTGAGACCTTAACAAAGACTAGACTGCTATCTCTGTCAGAGAGATGCTGGCATCATTAAGCACAGAAGAAAAACCCCTGGGGGTCTTTGGTCTCCACATTTGGACCCATTAACTCATTAAGAAGTGGGCAAAGCCATTTGTTGGCCTTACTTATTTCTTTAATGGTTGTGGAGTAAGGGTGAAACTTCTCAAAGCAAAGTTCCCTTACCCATGTTGTTGAACCCCTTGAAACTTGCATTTTTCATCACTTGAGGAATCTATTTATCCTTTCATGGTTCAGCTGATATTTTGAGTCTTAGATGACTCTGCTTAACCAAAATTGAGCCAGCTGGTATTTTGGATAATTCAACTGGTATTTACTTAGCCAGAATGGAACCAATTAGGAGAATTATTTCTTGCATTTACTCTGAAAGTAAAAAGGCGAAGAATAGAGATGCCTCTGCTTTTGTGCACTCAGTCTCTTTAATTAAATTTAAATACTTGTTAATTTGTTTTGCTGAGGTCATCAGGAACAGAGTTTTAAATTATCTGCTCTTAAACATAAGGAAGAAAGGTATAGCTCAATGTGTGACTTCAAACATGGAGGCTGGGAGTCAGCTAAAACTTGGTTGAATAGGCCTTTCCAGGTTTCAGCCTGTCTCAGCAAAATCATCAGGCATTTTCTTTGAAAACAAATTTTTCTCTTCCACATGGGGAAGAGTCATTATGTCAGATAAAAGATTTCAAAAATGAAAAGATGTTCCTCAATCTTGTTCTTGAAAATCAGAGGGTTAGCTTATAAGACCAGTTAGTAAAAAAGAAAAAAAGATGGTGGTAGTTGACATAAACCCATTTGTAGCCCCATGAGTCTATACAGGCTCTAAATCTATTTATCCACACACACCCAGGGAGAGGCTCTCTTAATCCTAGTATATTACCATTAATCCCAGCATCACATAAACTCAGAAAGAAATACCGAGGGTGGGATACCTTTAATCCCATCATTACACCAAACCAAGAAGGAAAATTCATTTCCAAAACTGAGGTAAGCAGAGTCCAGGTTAATTAAAAAAAAAAGCAACATGAATCAAGAAAGAAATTCCATTTATAAAACTGGGGTATGTGCAGGCCAGGTTGCTTCCCCCATTCCCATGGCTAGACCAAGAAGCCCCTCCCCTAGTACCTTGAGAAGAGTCCCTTGATTCCAACTTAGGGGAAAGAGGGAGGGAAACAGGGAGAGAAGGAAAAAAAAGCCTCACAGAAAGAAACAAAAATTGTGCCCAACATGGGCCTTACCTTGGGCTCTGTTATCTGAGCTTTACTCCTAGGTGGATCGCTAAAATGTTATCAGAATCTCTTGGTTATGCTCCTTGTAAAAGTGGCTCACCAATTAAATGTTACCAGGCTCTGAGTTGTTCACTTTTTCCTCTCAGAGTTTTATTCCAGGTTCTTCTCAACTCAAAGAACTGAACAAAATGAGCAAAAAGCAGGGCAATGCTTGTTTGAAAAAGTAGAAGTGAAGAAGGAGAAACTGACCCTGCAGAGTTAGCTTGGGCCTAGTGAAAAAGAAAAAAGCAAGATAAATGAACACCCTGGAGGAAGCAGGTGGGATTTTATGAGGAAAGTCATGATAGCAAGTTCTTCTTGGCCTCTGTGTTACTTTATACTGTCCACATCTCAAGAAAACCCAAGAGAACTTCTATATACAGGTTCTAAGAAGCGATGCAGGGATCTCATGTCCCAGGCTGATATCAGGTTTAAGCCATTCTATTGAAAACTTGCTCTGGTTCTCTCAAGAACTTTGGGAATTGTTCTGCACATGAACAATTGTAAGAACTTGTAATTAGTAGGTCACATCTACTTCTCCAGACAATTTTGCCACTTTCTGAACTCCTATGCCAAGATGTGCTAAGTTTGTGTCCCCTTAAAGAATAAATTATAAGGGGGGATGGAGGTTAACAGTAGGAAGGATTTATTGAAACATAGCTCTTGAGACACGGGAGGAAGTCTCAAAAATGGGTTGCCGACGAACCTCTTTTTCAGGGCTAATTTATACAGCAAAGTTACAAATGTTGGTATAGCATGGGTCAAACTGTACTCAACCAATAATACTAGGAAGTATTGATGCTTAGCTAACATTGATCTGATATGAAAGCAGGGCGTATAGCAAGGCTGCTATCATTAACCTTGGCTTATCCATGATTTCTAAAACAGGAACATTTTGCGGAAGGGATGGTCCTAGGGGTTCTGGTCACCTATCCAGGTATCTCATGAAAATCTGGATTTAATGGACTGGGTGGTACCAATTGTAGTAAAATTTCAAGTTTCCACTCATCCCTTAGGAAATACGCAAGTCTGGACTTTGTGACTTTAATCTTGAGCCCTTGCCTTCTTCAGATTCACCACCAGCAGCAGTTTTGATACACTCTCATCTTTTGTACTGACTTCCTTGAGGGCCTGTATGTATCTGATTGCCTATTAATTGTTACTTAACATAGCTGATCTACATCAACTTAATTTGTTTAAAATTATTATGAGCAACATTATTCTCTCTAGATTCAATATTTTCAAAGGATTTCTCTTGTATTTTTAAAGAAAAGCCTTTTGCTTGTTTGTTTTTTGAGACAGAGTCTCACTATGTAGTTCGCTTTGGCCTTGAAAGCACTATGTACCCCAGGCTGGCCTTGAACTCATGGTGATGCTCCTGCCTTAGCCTCCCCAGTGCTGGGGTTACAGGTATGCACCACCATCCCAAGTAAGAAAAGTCCAAAGCAAGAACAAACTACAAATGTTATCATATTTAAGTACTATTATGCAAAAGGAATTGACAGTATTTTTATAACAATTTTGGTTTAAAAGCAACACAGAATTGTATTTTTAAATTTATTTTTGCAAATGTTAAAATTGGAAATATATTTTAAATATTTTATGTATATAACTTTTAATGAAAGTATTAGTCAACTTTCCTAACACCGGGACAAAATAATGAACACTACATTTTAAAGGAAGAGCAGTTTATGCTGGCTCATATTTTCAGTGGGTACAGCCCATGGTCAGCAGCATCCAATGCAGAAAAAGCATGCTAGAGGGGCCTGGCAGAAGGAAGTTACACCCATCATGGTAGCCAGAAAGCAAGAGGGAGAGAAAGAAGTGCCAGGGAAAAGAATGCACCCTTCTGAATAACACCTCCAGGGATGTGTCCCTTCTGAAGAGTCACTACCTCTGAACATGAGAATTGGGAGATATTTTAGATCTAAATCATAAGAATGACATATTTAGAACATATATTTTATATCAATTACTCATTGTATCTGAAAATTTATTTAAAGAAATGTGGAAACATTGTCTATATGCAGATATTGTGTGAAATACATAAAACACAAAGTGAAAAAGGTGAATATAGTACTTGCTTAGATTTTCTACATGTTTCTATTCTTACTTGAACACTGACACACTTAACATGAGAAAATGAGCTAATGATTTTTGCATACTCTTCCTTAAGAATAGATCTGGACACCTGGGAAATGCTAATAATTAGCTACAGATATGAGTGAAAAAATATAATATTGAATTAACATGAGTAAATAGCCCACAGTCTGTTATAAATGACCTACATTTGCATGTAGGTAAGCTACAATCAATATTGCTGTACCTAAACATCAAAGAAAATCTAACAATACTAAGAGTGGAGTGTTTTGTGTTCCTGGAAGAGGAATGCTGCTCTTATGTCAACCAGTCTGCAATAGATTTAGCACAAAATCTAACTGATCACGCCTCCCAAATCCTCCAGGAGCTCTCTGATTCATGGATTAATTGGTCCAGTATCTGGAAATGGTCCTCCTGGCTACTCTTGCTCATGTGGGCTTTGACAATCATTGCTGCAGTCCTGCTTTTTGGTCCCTGCCCTATTAACCTACTTGTCTGCTGTGTTTCTCTGGACCCCAGAGCATCAATTTCCAGATGAAGACAGGTACATTCTCCTTCTCATTGCAGACCACTTCCAGTGATGCTTGGACTTACCAGACACAACAGAGAACAAAGAGTTTAGCTCAATGCACCTGCCATCCAATAGGCTGAAAAATCAGGAGCTACAACTCCTAGGGGCAGGGTGGATAGACGAATAGTCAGACCTGAGCAGTGGGAGGTAGTCTCTGGAACTGCTGACCCTGTACAGGCTGTTTTTTTCTGCAGTGGGTTGAGGATGGTTGAACCATGAAAGCCTTTTTTTTTTTTTTTTAACAGAAAGCAGGCTATAGTGTAAAAGGTTCTCAACCAACTGAAAAAGGCCCTAAGTAGAGTCCCCCACAAACAAACCAGGAAGCAGAGATAGGGAATTTCCAACTTCATAGGGTATGCAGAGTTCAAAATTAAAAGTAGGTCAAGGGTAAATCATAAAAATGCAGGAATCCAGTGTAGAACACTCTAAAACAAACAGGAAGTATGATCAAATAAAAGAAAATAGAAAGAAGAAACCGTTCATTTCTCACATTCTGGTGGCATCTGGACTTGTCTCTTAGTCATATCCTACTTTTCAATAAACCCTTTGACTTTGAAATTTCCCCCCCGCAAAAAAAAAAAAAAAACCAAAGAAAGAAAAATTGAATACAAGAAAACACAAGAGTGTCATTTTTGTAGTTTAAAACAAACTTCTTCTGTCTAGTCAAATTCACTCAATTGCACATTTTCTCAGTAAGACTGAAGATGTCAGACTGGAAGTAGTCAATATTCATTGACCATGTTGGTCCATTCCCTAGGCTTCTCCTTTGTGATTACTTCTTGGTTTCTAATCAAGAAATGTGAGAGCATCTGATTTGTTAATTTAAAGATGAGACTTTAACCTTGTAACATCCTAGTTTTGACAACGTCCACATCTTTGCCTTCTGTCTATGTTATATCCATTTCACCTCCTAGTCCTAGAGCTTCTCCAACTCTTAGTGTTTGCATTCAGATTAGGTTAGTTGTGTGCTCAATCTGGTCCCTCAGAATCATAACCCTCTTGACATTGTGATTAGATCTCTTATATGATCTCCTGAGGCAATAAAATCCTTCATATATTTTACTATAAGCATGTAGAAAAAAAAGACATAATTTCCACCAAGTGTTTTAGCTAACACAGTGTGTTTGGTGCTGTCTGTCACCATTTTTACTGCTGACTAGGGACAGCCCCATTGAGAATAGGACAAAATCATGGCAAGGAAAGTAGAGGAAGACAGGTAAGTGCTACTAAGGAACCATCACGATAACATACATTGAATTCTAGGTCCCACTGGGTTTGAAGCAAAATTTATCTCCAGACTTCCTTGTTTTAACACTGTTTATAAATTTCTTTGCTATACAGGGTGAAAGATTTTGAGTGCTCAATCTCTTCTTAATGTTTCATGAAGAGATAGGATCCTGTTTCTAGCTGAAAACTAATGGGAATCATATCTCTGCAAGTTTCCTAGTAAAAATTATAGAAGTATGTATGTTCAAATAATTGTTTTCATATATTGCACCCAAAGAGCATCAATAAAGTTTTATGAGTGTGACTTTGCTAAAAATTATTTATAAATACTTTACAGTTAGAAAGTGAGGAGGAATATATTTTCAATATTTATCTCTCCATGTACAAGCAAGTTTGCATTTTTTTATTTCAAAATATGTATAATTAAAATCTGTGTGCATCTATGGCACAATGGATGATGTGAACACAGACCTTGGTCTAATAACTTATTTTTACAAATATACACACATATCATGTTACTCTTTCTAAAAATGCTTCTTACATCTTTTTATAATAATTATTAAGTTTTGTCAATGTCATATAATAGATATAATTTCTGCCAACTCTTTATGGCTAATTTCTAATTCTGGTGTTTCTACAATTTTATTGTTTATATTTCATAGTGATAATACAAACTAACAACCCCTTTCTGTACCTTTAAACCATTTGCTGCACACACACACACTTCCATACGCAAACACACACGTAGCTTCAAAACAGTCCAATAAAAGAGAAAATTTCTTAAATGAGTTTAAGCTTTTTCATCAACTTCTTTCAAATATTTGCTATTCTTAGTGATGTGATTTTTTAAAATTTTAGCATTTATAAAAATTCCAAATATCAGTTGCTCAATTGCTTAATCTCTTTATAGTTATTTCAGCTCAGTGTTCTTAGCTGCACACCTGAGACAAAGTTTCTCATGTAGGCAATTTGTTAAGAAAATCCTCCTAAGATAGCAGTAAAGGTATGAAGGAAGGAATGCTTGGAAAAGTAAGAATCACTGCAGTGATAGAAATGAGGGAGATTTCTTGAGTTTATATTTCCCCTGTGCATCTCCTTGAGGCTAAAACAAAAGGACAGTTTCCAGTAGAATTTCACTCCCCAGAATATTGATACTCTAATAGAAGACAATCTTTCTATGAGAAATATTAGATAAAGCCCTTGGATGCCCAAATAGGATGCAGAAATAGTAGTGAAGTCCGGGGGGGTCTGGCAGAGCACTAACAGTGTCCCATTAGGACAGTAAACTTGATCTTTGATACTTTCTTTTGTTAAGTGAGGTGCGTTGAAATAGGTGGTCTAGAAGCACAAGTAAAATATATTCATGAAGAAAATACACTCATGAAAATGTAACAAAGGCAATAGGACATTAACTACTTAAAATATTCAATGAAATTAAACATAAAATTTAATTAACTGCAATATAGCATGATATGGCATTTTTTAAAATTCGAATTGAATAAATCATTGTGTATTCACATTTAACCATAATGGTGAAGGATACCAGATAACATATTTATACTGCTTTAAAGTGGCTTATAATTTCTATTGAACAAAATACTGATGGTTTCTCATCACTTTTTCATTGCTGCATCTTTGTCTTTCTTTTCTCACTTTTCTCTATTAACCCCCCTCGTTCTCTGTCTTTTCTTCATTCATTTAATTGGATCTCTTTCTTTGCTTTTCTATTAAATTACCAAATTGGTATCATTAGAATAACTACCAAAGCCTTTACCACCATCATCATTTCTGTCATTGAATAACATTAGCTTGATACTTAATAAAGAATCCTCAGACATTACTAAAAAGTATTGTCTTATAATTCACTTGGTTTTTTTCTTAGATTTCAATTTAATAACAGTGACTACATATATTTGCTGAAAATACTAAGAGCATGATGTTAGTGTTGGAATGCATATTGGCTTATTTACCTGCAAACTAAAATTTGGGATTAATTGAAATAAAAGGAAGTGTAAATGAATTATGGATGAAGTTACTTTTAAAATTGTATTTATTAACAAGGATTATTAAGGACACAAGGACATTCGGAGATGTAAAGAGGTTTCCTTCATGTGTATCTCAAGCTAATTGTATGTATGAGTAGATATTATATGTGAACACAAACCTTGAGACAATGGCTAAAGTGCCTTGAAAAACAAACTATTAATGATCCCTCAAAAACTAGCAAGAAATTAATAGACAATAAAGGATTTTTTCTAAGTGAATAAATGTATTGCTTGAAAGTACAAACTTCTGATTAGTTGTAAGTACAAGAAATACAGCCCAGATATTAAAGTAATTGCCATGAGTGTAAGTGCTTTCTTAAAACTAGGTCAAAACATGAGTTTTATAAATGTCTCTCTTGCCCATCATAGTTCATTTGGAATTCATGTGTCTTCTTATCAGTTTCAATACCACACAGGGACAGTCTTAAAAGCCTGACTTTCTAAATGTGACAAAATTTTTTAATGATTTGAAAATGACTATCATAGTAATTATAAAATTTATTAAATTAAATTTCTTATTTAAAATATTTTGTTATTTTTTTAATATTTTGTTATTTTTATACTGTTCTACTATGTGAATACAGATTGATTTGGCTATGTACTAAAATGTGTTAAAGACAATTCTGATCAAAATAATAATGAAGAAAGACAAATATCTTCGCATCATACAAATGCATGTAACTTTTTTGTAACTAGAAAATAAGTTGCTTGTTTTTAGTTGCAATGTTTTTCCTTAAATTAACTGATTAAACATGAGATAAAAAAACATACTGAAAGATAATTTGGAAAACAGTAGAATTTGTTTGAATTTGCTTTTCATTTCAGCTATGGATTAGTGGATTCTAAGCAATATATATTTTCCCTAACATTAGTTTTGGATTTATAGTACAGATTTTATATCAAATTCCCCAGTGAATAATATATTTTTTCATTCATGAGTAAGAACTACAACTTTAAAAAATATGTCAGAGAGTAAACATGTGGCTATTTTTAAAATCAGATCATTGATCTTCATTTTTTAATGTTATATACTGGAGAAGGATTCACTGGTTAAATGTTTTATATAAAAAAAAAACAGAAATCAGAGGTTTTTGGCCATTCTAGTTGGTGAATGCTGAAGACTTTTGACTGATACCACATAAGCGTGGTGATGCACACCTGTAATCCCAGCACTCGGGAGACTGAAGCAGGATTGCTGCCAGTTCGAGGCCAGCCTGGGCTGCATAGTGAGTTCAGGCCAACCTGAACTACATAGTGAAACCTGTCTCTGAAACAATCAACAAACAAATAAACAAGCAGCAATTCATAGTAAAAACCCTTGCTCTGCTGTCTCCTCAGTCATATTAAATGTTTTCAGTGATTTTTGTATAATTTGTGACTTTCCATAGACAAAATTAGAAGGATTTAATGATCACATCTGCTCCCACAAATGTGGGAAATATTGATGTTTTAATAATAATTCTTGTTCTTTAAAGAGTTAGTAAAATGTATGTAAATGAAAAATTAATGTTATGAATCTTCTTTATGCATTTTTGTCTAAGTGAAAGTTATATTTGTCTAGAATTTAACTTGGAGGAGCTTGACAATTAATAAAAGAAATTATCAAAATCTCTAAAATTTCAAGAGAAAGAGACTTATAAAATGGGATTCTTCATCTTATGATTCTTGTTATTATAATTGAGGTAAGCGACCCCCGGGATGAGCAAAATCCACGAGACACTCGAAGAAATTTTGGAATGGAGCGTTTATTGCCAGGCCTGGCGACGCAGTCTCCCTAGGAATCAATTCGGGACTGCGCGTCTTCCAGTGGCCTGGAGAGGCTTATATCATATCAGAACAAAGGAAGGAGGGGTTTTGCAAGTGCGGGTACAGAAGCAAATTGCAT
>RJWT010036735.1:0-13203 GCA_004365215.1 Cuniculus paca | reverse complement strand
GCCCACAGGTGTGTGTGTTGTGTGTGTGTGTGTGTGTGTGTACTTGTGTACGTTTGCTTTATGTATGGTGTGTTTCCTTCTAACCTCTTCATCATGAATCTTCCTGCTACAATCTAATTATGAGACAGCAGGGCCTGAATGGAAAGCATGTGAGATCTGGGTAACTTTCAGATATTTTTTCCCATGATGGAAATGACTTGCGTGGCTGTTTTACCAATGGGAATAGGAAGCGTGAGTCTCAGCTTTACTACCTGTCTCGGCTGTGATTCTCCCTTCCCGTAGAGCTGACCCAAGAAAGGTCAGCAACCCTGCCTTCAAGACCACAGTTACAGCAAGCACACCATAACCGTGCGGTCCAAGGACACAGAGTGCCTGAATGTCAATTTTAATTTGTGTAGATGAGCATTTTTTTTTGCCATTTGGAGGTTATACTGACAATTTTAGTGCCCGGCCAGCAGGTGGTGGTAGTGTGACACTACCAGTCCCTGACCAGGTGATTTAATTTGTAGTCCAGTTTTAATGGGCAGGGGGAGGGGACATTTGTGGCATTGCCTTTGCAACACATCCCACATTCATTCCCTGGGAATTGGTATCCTTGTCTGTTTCGTTTTGCAAAGGCTGAGAAACTAAGACCACGCTCTTCATAATTTGCCTAAATTCAAACCCGAGTGCCTCTGATTCCAAAGTTTGTACCTGTTTTCCCTCTGCTCTCATCACTAAAGGAGGAAGGAAAGCTAAGAGTTAAAACATAGTGTCAGGAAATGATTTGTCTTTTCATAATGCTCACCTTCAAGGCTACACATCAGCCTACCAATAGAGGTTTTCTCTTCTCTCGCAGGTCCTGAGCTTTCCTTTATCAATTCCTCCCCTTCCCCCAGGGTTGGTCATCAGCCTTCCGCTTAGCCTGGTGTTACCGGGCCCCTGTGCTGTCATCTCTCAGAGCTGGCCACTCCTGTCTCAGCCGCTGGGGGGCCGCTCGGCTCACCGGGCGAGTGGGCCTAATTAAAAGGCTGACCTGGGCTCCCTTCTCTGCAGAGCCTGCCTTTCCTTCTCGGCATGTGGCCAAGGAGAAAGCAGAAGCTTCCCAGGGTAACTGGCCACAGGGGGGATAGGTGGATTTTTCTTTCCCCTCCTGATCAGAATGTTGAAACTTTGTACTTTGTCTCCTTAGTTCCTTCCTATCTGCTATTTCCAGCAGTGGCCGCTGACCCAGGAAAGCAGGACACTCAGATGCTGCCTGATTCCCAGAACAGGAAGCAGTGGCTTTCATGCTCGAAGGCCACTAATCCTCCGCCCTTGCTGGACAGAAACCTAGAAATGGTTTGAAACAAATGGTGGCAAGGATGCTGGGTGTTACATAAATACCTGACGCTGAGGATCTGTACCCAGGCCAGTGGTTCTCAGTCAGGGCTGACATCGTCCCCCCAGGGACCTGTGGTGCTACCTGGCTACCACCCTGGGGAGGGTCATCATGCTTGTGGGATCTGGTGAGCAGTCAGGGGCGCTGATCCGTACCATACCATGCACGGCATCAGCTGGCCCAGAACCTGAGTGGTAGAGGCCAGGAAAGCCTACCTGCTCCTGCAGGCTGTGGCTCTGCCCCCATCCCTTCTGCACTGAGCTCGGTAGGAGGCAGTGAGTCGCTTCTGTGAGAAGGCGATGCAGCCAGCCCATGGCAGTTTCTTGTCTGCAGTGAGCTTCCAACTAACCCAGCCTCTGAGACCTCACACCCGAAGACAGCACAGTGACCAGGAGGCAACCGTGCCACCACCACAAGCAGTGACACAGCCTGAAGTTCATTGAACCCTCGCCCCTCTCCCAGCACGGGCCCTCACAGCAAGAGCAGGACCCGCAAGTCCTTGGGGGAGCAGGAGGGAGGGGTGCCCAAGAGGGCAGCTAGTTTAGTGCTCCCACAGGGAGGCTGTCAGACTGGCCCGGAAGCTGTGTCCTGTTGTCACTAAGGGGTCTTGGAAGCAGTCACCTTCACATATTACACAGTAAGCGCTCTCCGTGCAGCAGGGCCCTAGGGTATATTGGGGAGCGGCCCTGAGAAGACGGGCATGGGCACTGGCCGTTGGCACTGCTGAGAATGCAGCGGAGCTGTGGCTGTGCCATGCGTGCACAGGGGAGGGCATGTGCCACAGTGGGGGTGGCACAGCACATCCATGCGGCCCTTTAGGAAGCTGACGGGCAGACAGCAGAGGGGAGGCACGGGCAGGAGGAGGACGGATCCCGAGGTTCGCGGCTGAGCCTGGAGCCGTCGCAGCCCTGGCAGCTCTGGGGAAGAGTAACACAGTGCTGCAAGGTCACTCACTCTGAGCCCGCGTGTTTGTTTTCTGTAAGTAGCACAGGCAGGGGGCCAGGGGAGCCCCACAGTCAGCCTAGGCACCCTGCAGCTCCTCCCTGCCCGGAAGCTGCAGGTCTCGGGAGGCGGTCACAGAGGTGCATGTTGCCCCTCGGCCCCCTCTTAGCCGAGTGGCCCAGTTTCTGGTCGAGCCTTTTCTCAGTGGTCTAACACAGCAATGTGGTATTAACTGAAACTTTCTAAGTTTTCTAAAATACAGAAGTCTGAAACTTTACAAAGGTATTTAACTTTCCTTTTTTTTTTTTGTCTCGACATTTTTGGATGAGTTTTTCAATTTTTTTTTCCCTAAAGACAGAAAGCATCAATTGCTACCCCAGCGTCAAATCAGAAGTAGACAGAGTGGCATAAAAGATGATCAGCAACGTGTGCTGCTTCTCCCACTAGAAGGAAAACTTGCAGTGATCTCCGCCACTTTAGAATATCCGATTTTATCTCCAAGCGGCACAGGACGGTCCAGGCAGGGTTTGATACCACTCCAGGGCAGGAAGATACTCAACTTTGTGTGTCTGGAGTTTGCCTAAAATCCAGTCATTTCATTGGGAAACTCAGTGGCGTCCCCAGTGACTCTGTCACCTACTAGCATGAAGTTGGTCAGATCTTTTCCAACAACCCATGGTTCCTATCTTCGATTCACAAATATGTGTGAACAGGGAAAGACCAAAAGGACTTTAAAGAGAAATTAAGGTACCAAGAAGAAAGGAAGGGAGCATTAGGGGAGAGCAGGTTTAAAAAAAAACAAACAGGAGGTGACAGACACAGAGGCGACAGCTGCATGGCCCACGGGGTCAGCCGCAAACCCACGGCGCGTTTTCTTCATCGCTGTTTGTGTCTTTGGCTTTGCACCCTGAAACTTACATCAGTGAACGTAGCGTGTGTTACGCCTTTGCTTTATTATCTGACAGATAAGATTATTAACAGAAAGCGATATTAATATTAATTACACAATGATACTAAAAATTTTATATGGCACAGAGGCAGATGGTTATTTAAAATGACTTAAAATTTTATCCTTTTATGTGAAGAAGCATGTTAAACATATTTAGTTATAAATGCTGTTTTAATTGCTACATTATTTCTGCAGTGGGATTTTTAAAGTCTTACTGCATTTGCAGGGAAGTGTTTCTGTATGTATTCCAGAATCTCTAAAACTGTGTATTTATTTGCAGGAATGCAATTATAATTACATTTAAAATACAGAATTGTGGCGGACTTAAGCTTGCTTACTAGTAAATGCATCTTGTAGTTCTCACACCTGATCCTGTCACCTGGTTATAGTTCAGGAATTCAGCTCCCATTTGAAAGCTACCCCATGCAGGGCGTGTGTCAAGTTAAGGGGCTTACTGGTTGTCTGTTTAGGTGGACACTGGTTTTTTCATAGTGTTGGTGAGTATGTTAGTCCTTTGCTGAGCTCTGAAGTTGTGACTGAGATGAGCATAGTACTTGCAAAATATTTCCTGTGTGTAAGGAGTAACTGTAAGCTTAACCTCTCAAATCTGGAAGCTCAGCTTTAAGGCAGCCGTTATCTCTTTATTCATGTTATATGAAACTTTGCATTAATGCAGAGAGCGAGGTCAACCCGTCCACTCCCCAGAGTCACACCTCCAGGGTCACCTGCCCAGCTGCCACTTTCCTTTCCCTTCCGAGCATCCAGGAAGCAGCGCTCCAGCGTCCCCGCGTGCGACACCTTTATGGTGGGAGCACACGGGGAATTGAAGTCCGGGGACACGTCAGGCCCCCATCAATCAGGAGGCCAAGGCAGCAACGGCGAGGCAGGCGGATCAGGCCCCCAGATGAGATTTGTAAGGCTGCAGCATCACATTCAGGAAAAATTATCATCACACCCTCCCATCCGAGGGAGTCAAGGTTTGTGTTACAGCCCAGGGCGGTACCCGCCTTTCTCCTGGGGGATCCAGAGCATTGCCAGCCAAGTCCTCCAAACCAAGCTTCCTGAACAGTAATTTTTTTTAAAAAAAAAAAAAAGAAAACTATTTGTCCTCTTAGTGATTTTCCTTAAAATTGTCTTAGATGTGCTACATTTTGTGTGTTTAAGGTTCTTTCATTTTTATAAGCATGGGAAACATACTTCCTGGGGCCCAAGTCCTCCAGTAGACAGCTGGGCCAACCAGTGGCTAGCGGGCCCTGGGCTTGTAGGTCCCCCGGTGCAGTAACTCTACCCCTTCCTTCCGGGCAAGGGCTGGACTCCTCTTTCCTGTTGCTAATTTTCACCGTGTCTTTGCATCTCCTCCAAATAATAAAGTGTCTGCACAAGGCCTTTAGTGTCAGAGAGGTGCAGTTCCAGTGTAGTTATTTACTGACTTCCACCAGTGAGGCCCTAAAATGGGCTTTTTCCAGTTAAATGTAGTCCATTGCAACTTTCCCTGTCACAGACCTGTCCCAGGTGCCTGTTCATTGTCACCCAGGAGAAAAGCGTAAACGTGCTAAATCTCCACGCCATCCAAAACAGTTCCAAGGCTGCAGGCCACCTGTGTGGTCAGCGGAAGGGGACATGGGTGGCCGTCGCTTCGTGTGTCAGCTGGACACCGGGTGACCTTGTCCTGTGCACCCGATGCAGCAGCGCCGGCCCGTGACCCCATGGCTCTGCCACCCCTGGCCTGTGTCTCACACCCCCTGGCCCTGTCACCTGTGTGCTTGGGGACCTCTCTCTGGAGCCCCCTGTCGGTCACTCTGCCAGGTACCTGTGGTGAGGAGGGAAGGCTGGTTTCCACTCACAGTCTCAGAGGTTCCGCTCATGGTCGCCCGGCCCGTGGTCACTTTGGGGCACAGACACAGTGGTGGGGGAGACTTCACCTTGCATTGACCCTGAAGCAGGAAGTGACAGCAGCTGAGGTCCCGCTCTCCCCATCCAAGGGCGGGCGCACAGGGACCCAGCTTCCTTCCCTGGGGCCCCACCTCCCAGGGCTCCACATTCCGAAAGCCACGCCGAGCCAGTTTAAACTGCCCCCAGCTTCCAGGATGCTGCTTCGAGACAGACCCTGCGCCTGGCACGCACCAGGACACCAGGGACAGACATGCCCGCTTCCTCCTGGCTTTGTTTTCTCTGCAGTTCTTAGCACCTTCCAGTACTCTGCTCGTCTCCCCCCACCCCACCCACCAGATCTCACTTTTCCCATAGGGCAGGGACCCTGTCCTGTTCACCCCTTCTGTTCTCAAGGCCCCTAACAATGTCTGCATCTGTCAGGGCTCAGTCAGTGTCAACGAACCAAACTTCCTAAGGGTGGCCTGATGGCAGGAAGTGACGGGCTGTCTTCCATGTGCCCAGCCTTGGGTTAAACTTGTTGAATCGACTCTGTGAAGTGGGTGTGTTTGTTTTCCTCTTTTGGAGGCAGGGTCTCGCTCTGTAGTCCGGCTGGCTTTGAACTCACTATGTGGCCAAGGCTGGCCTCGAACTCACGCCCGTCCTCCAGCCTCCAGCACCTGTGAGTGCTGACCTTACAGGTGTGCACACCACACCGCTCCTGTTTTCATTTTAAGTGAGAAGGTGAATCACTGACCCCAGGTCTCCCAGTTGACAAGGACCCGAGTGTGCGAAGCCAAGCTGTGGGTGGAGCTGGCTGCCCGGGGCCCCTGTGCACATGCATCTGTGTGGACACACGCATCTGTGTGGAAGGGCGGGGCACCATGGGAAGGAAAGGCGTCCCGTTTCTCCCTTGTGTGTTCAGCCTTCAGCAGCAAGTACAAATTCATCTCGCTGAAGTTATTTTCTACCCTGTATTCTGTCGCTAGAGTGCAAATCAGGAGGGGACTTTGAGGACTTCTGCTCACACTTTGGCTAGAGATTCTCCATCTCAAACTAGTTGCTCAAAAGAGCAAGCACAGTGCTCCCCGCAGCCAGTGATAGAAAGCTGTCCTTGACCGGCGATGGCAGAGCAAGGCAGCATCTGAGACCAGGGCGGCACAGGGCCAGGAGTGGCAGGCAGAGGGGGACCGTGTTCCAGACTCAAACCCCCAAAGCCAGCCGGAATCTCGGGCAGTTGTACAGCGCCAGTGAAGCCTGTCTGGCAGTCTCGAGTGGCATCATGTAGACACATGACCGCAGTAGCCTGGCTCGCAGTTCAAAGCTTATTTCGATTACACGTGGCTTAATTTTATTTTTTGTGTGTGTGTGGCACCGGGGATTGAACTCATGACCTCGCACTTGCCAGGCAGGCGCTTTGGCCACTGAGCTAAATCCCCAGCCTCACGTGGCTTAATTTTAATACGACGACTCTCATCTGCCATCGAGGGGCAGAGGCTGTGCGTCCCCATCTGCCCGCACACTCGGCCCGCATGCGCAGGTTGTTTTCGCAAAGCCCCAGATGTGAGTAGGAAGGCGTGTACTTCCCTGAACAGTGCCATTGGTGATGTTTTCCTGGAAATGTGTGTTCAGGCGGAATCGGTCAGAAATGATCCATAGCACATCAGAAGCGGGCAGCAGGTCTGTTCTGCTGAAGGAGCCGAAAGATGCTGAGAAGTTTCTAACATGTCTGTCTGTCCATCTGTCCGTCTGTCTGTGTGCTCCAGCCCCATTTCCGTTCCCTCCACTCATTCCTGCTCCTCAGGCTGAACAGGTGTGCCCGGGTCCCTGACTATCCAAGGGGAGGTCGGCTTGCGTGCTGAGCACACCTGGGGGTTCCCTCGAGCTACACATTTCTCATGCTGGGTCCCTGAGCACCGTGCTGTCTTGTCCAGTAAGAGCGACGTGCACTCGGCTGCTCCAGCTGCACATTTCGCCTGCCTCTGCAGCCCCCGGCCCCGGGATGTGCCGCCCATCCCGCCAGCCACCCTCAGCACTTCGGGGTGTGCAGGGTGAACAGTGCCCTGAGAGCTAGAATCAGAGCACACGCTCCCGTGCCCCGGGAGCGCACACCTAGCTCTTCCTTTTCTGTAGCCAGGAGGACACTCACAAAAGCGAGAAACCGCTGCGGAGCTCGTCACCGCTAGGGAGTGGAGGTGGCGGAGCTGCATGCTGCAGTTTGAGAATGTGGGAAACGCGGTGATGGGCGTCTGGCCTGGGCCACGGCCCAGGTGCACCTGAGTAATATGAAATGGAAAAATCCCGGTCATGCCTCTATTCCCTCAGGAAGCCCTCTCTCCTGGCTGTGATTCAGTGGTTCCCCCAACTCAGCCAAAGCGTGAGCTGATACGCGTTAGGACCCCGAAGAAGGGCGGCAGGACTTGAGGGGCTTGGGCAGGGACAGATGACAGGAGCGTGGCAGCGGCAGGAGAGAATCACGCGTGCTTGGAAGCCTTTCGCGGGAGTGGGGTGCAGCAGAGGATGAGGACGGCCTCAGCCACCAGTGAGGCCCTGGGAGTCGCTGCTTTTGACCTCGCCCCAGGGGACCAAAGGCAGCAGCGGCGGGGAAGAGGAAGGAGAAGGAGCAGAGAGCGTTGATGGGTGGTGATGGCAGAGCTCACTTCCGCACCCACCCAGAGCCTTCCCCAGCCGCGGGCGCCAGGCCGTCCTAAGGAAAAGAGGAAAATGTCAGTTGTTACGCCGGGAACACAATCTTATCTTTCTTTTTATTTTAAAGCAATTTTCCCCAAAGATCAACCAGTAGGATCGGACCGAACTGTATTGACCAGGTTTTAACCATGATAAAGAAAATGCTTTAAACTTCACACAGATACCATCCAGGACCTCTGACACTTCGTCCCCCTCCACACACACACACACACACACACACACACACCCGCCCAGGATAAAATCAATGTGGTAAACGTCGCTGGGGCAAATTAAGTCCTTTTTTAAAAAAAAGAACTGTCTAATATTCAGGGGTTAACGGTGAATTATTAATTGCTCTTTGCCCAAAATAAATGTAACTCTGGGAGGGTTTGTGGGGGTTGGTTTGGGACGTTTCTTTTTGGTTTTTGTAGTTTGGTTGATTGTGTTGTTTGTTTCGTGCTGGGCCACATGCCCAGTCCTTTTTATTTTTATTTTGAGATAGGGGCTCTCTGAGTCTTAAGTTACCCAAGGTTCAAACTTCTGATTCTCCTGCCTCAGCCTTCTAGAGAGCTGGGATTGTAGTTATGTGTTGTGTTGTGTTGTGTTGTGTTGTGTTGTGTTGTGTTTGCAGTGCTAGGAATGGAATTCGGGGCTTCGTACTCTCTATCTGAGAGCTCTATCACTAAGCCCTTAATGCTCCTTTTTAAACATCTTTATTGTAGAGGTTATACTCTGATTTTTCATTTGTGTGGAAAAGAGAAAATGAGAGAGACACATGTGTCTATAATTATCAATCTTCTGTGTTTTGGTTTTTTTGTTTACTTGTTTGTTTGTTTTGAGACGCGGTCTCCCTTTGTAGTCCAGGCTGGCCTCGGACTCACAGTGATCTTCCTGCCTCAGCCTCTCGAGAGCTGGGATGACAGGTGTGCACTCCCATGCCCAGTAATAGTTATTGAACTATTTTAACCGCTTACCAGTCCAATTATTTAAATACAGGGTGACCAAAAATTACATTTTTTTCATTAATTTTATAAGGTGGTATAACAGGAAATGTCAAAACGACAGTTTGGCTAAATTTATTCAATACAAGAATCGACTGGTTGAAATGACCCCTGCCTGAGCGACACTGGACGCGCTGTTGAGTGGTACTTGGGGTACACTGTGAAGTGGTTAGAAGGCTGTGCTTCAAGCCACTCTGCAGGAATGGAGCCCCCCGCCCCCAGATTGGAGGCGTTCTCTCCGCCCTGCTGATGCCCAGGTGACCTGGGAGACCCTGTTCAGTATGATTGTGTGTTGTACCCATGCAGCTCAAGGTGAGCATTGCCACCCCACAAGATGGGTTCCAACCCAGCGCAGGGCGTCCTAAAGGGAATGTACTGCTGCCACTGTCAGCGATGTGTGTGAGCTAGCAATACCGGGACCCCCTTTCCAGACAGAGGAACTTAGAGGTCTGCCCAGCCTCATCCCCCTGTGAGAATCCCGCAGCGCAGTCATTAGTCATCGTGGGGAGCCAGGTAGCAAAATTCCAGAACAGCAGGCAGGAGACACACTCTCCTCTCTCGGGCCAGCGAGGAAATAGCCTCACACCTCTGAAACTCCACAGAACAAATCCTCAAATTGAAATGTGGGAGCTTTTTAAAGACTCTATTTTAATCATAAATATTTACATTGCTAAAGATCTCCCAGGTACAAGCCAGGTACCCAAGCAGGCATGAATGCAGTTTTGGGCAAATGTATTTTGGGTAGCCCTGTATTCAGCATCAGTCTATAGCAATAAACAATTCAGATTGCATTCTTAAGATTTTTGTGCTATAATCTTTTTTTTATGTTTTTAAAACCATAGTATTCTGTTGTATTCCACCGTTTCCCCGGGGCCCCAAACAATGCCTCCCACTCAGTAGGCATAAGGAGTTATTGTCCTGTCAGGAAATTTCGAGGCTTTTTGCACACGTGGACGCGTGCACACACATGCACACACAGTCCTTGGGTGTCATCCGGGTTGTGGGTGTGACTCGGACATCATCTTCCTGTCGGTCCTGGGTGGTCACTGCTTGCCTTCCTGTGGCCACAGCCGTCCCAGATCCCCACAGATGAGTTCCCAGTGGAACCAAACCTTTCAAAGCAACCCCCCAGAGCCGATGGCCCAAGGGGCAGGGGCATCCTGCTCAGTAACTTCCAGCCCCATGACTGGGGCGATTGTCAGAGGCCAGGTGTGGCAGAAAGAGTGGGGCCTCTCTTCTCAAGTAGCCGATGGGGAGCCTTGGACACAGCGATACAATCCGTCTCGCTGTCCTCTCTGCCCACCCGCAGCTGCAGCTTAGGAACCTCGGGGGTCCCGTTACAGGCTGAGGGGGGAGGGCGTGCAGCCATGGAGCACGGAGCCTCTCGGATGTTGTTTTAGATATTTACAAGATGTGGTTTCTGCGGGGACACACGCAGTCGGGCAGCTGACTGCACATTAGCATGTAACTTCGTCAAAAGATGCTCTGCACGGTCCTGCAGTTGAATTCAAACATAACAGAAGGTTATGTGTGACGCTCAGGGGGAAATAGGATTCAGTTTATCATCGAAGTATTTTGATAATTTATTCTCCAAAGTGCTCAGATGGTAAGAAGGTGTGGACAGTTTTCAGCTGGTAGTTAAATAGCACTTAAAACCCTGAGGTCTTTTCCACACAGCCATAGGTGGACCTTTTTTGTCTCCTGCATTCAGAGGTTTTAGTCAAATTTAGTTCTTAGAGCTGGCATGATCTTTCGTGCTGTAATAATTTTTTTAATAGACGTTTTTAACTGAGCACCTGTTTCATGCTTGGCACAGCTGTACACTGAGCACAGCTAGAGTTGTTTTTAAAAACCCAAAGGAATACTACAACATAAGGGAATGGGCCACAGTGTCAGACCATAGCTCACAGAAGGCCATGAAGGGGGCGGCGGAGGAGTGGACCCCCATTCCCACCCTTGTATCATTGGGGCGCTGTCTGTGGCCCCACCGTGGTTCACCCAGATCTGATCGTGGCAGATATAGTAAAATTCCCAAAACCATCTGAGGTACTTCTCACAACTTTCCCTCTTAAATATTTGCTCTCCTCTTGGTATCAGTAATGTGTTTTGTATTGTAATTCAGTGTGGGAAGTCTTTAGTTTTAACTGTATTGGGTGATTGGGAAAACTGGTTCACCCCATGAAGCTGTGTTTTGGGAGTTTTGGGGACAAAAGGAGGATGGCACCTGCCAGTGACCTCTGTGCCCCGCCATGGTTCCTTGCCAGCCTGGGCTTTAGCACTGACCCCAGCAGTCATTGCTGTCCCCCTTGTAGAGGTCTCCACGTGTGGGTTGCACGTCTCTCTGGGACGTCAGCGCTGGGCTGGGAGCTGTGTGTCTGCTACTGGTTTTGCATCACCTGATTGGAGAGTGAGTCTGTCTGCCTGGCTTTTTGTCCAGCCGTCCATCTTGCACCGCACTGAGTACATGGCGGAGACCCACGTGGCACTACCTCCTCTGGGGGAGGAGAACAGGTGTGGGGCGAGGCAGGTGCACAGGGCCGCTGTGGTCCCCTCTCACAGGTGAAGCGTTCAGGGTTGAAAGAGTTGAGGGTCGCACCCACCAGTTTGAACTTCCTCTCTCACCACTGGGGAAGCAGCACAGATCTCCCACAGCCTTGCACAGCTCTCCACAGCCCCACACACACTTATTTTCTTGAACCCGTATCCTGAAAACTGCCCTTAATATGGGAAATTTATCCAACTGCTGATTAATGGTCAGAAGTTTGAAATCCATGCAAGCAGCGGGGAAATAATTACGCAAACCCAAAGCACATTGTGCTCTCATATTTAAAAAGGAAGTGAGGGTGCTGGGGTGTAACTCACAGATAGAGTCCTTGCCAGTACATGAGCGACTCTGGATTCTACTCCCAGCACTGCAAACAAAGGCAGGTGGGGGGGTGTATCCCATTACTTGTCTTTTTATGACATTTCACCTGCATTGGTGGAATAATAGGTCACAACCAAATTAGCTCCTTTTTAGATCTAGGCTTTTGCCTGTCACATTTACTTAAAGCTAAGACACCAGTGGTCAGCCACGTGAGGTCAGCAGATAGCAAGCATAGGTCTGGAAGAAGCAGCTGGTTTGGGGGTAGCTGTGCTCCGTACCGAATGAACAGCCAACGTCCTCAGGACCCTGGACAGCGCCCTGGACAGCGCCCTGGCCTCTGCTAGCCCTCCTGCTGAGCTAGGACACCTGCTTCCTGCTTGGGCCACAACTGGTAACTCGACTCCCTGTGACTTAATGGAAACAGCTAAGTTTCCCAAGATGAGAAAAGTCTGTTATCAAAGAACGATCAACCATCTAATTAGCTTCTTGATTTGATTTAATTGAGTTTTCTACTAGGCGTGCTCCCTCTCTCCCCAGCTCGCCCCGCCAGGGTAGCCTTCCACGAGAAACAGAATCTCTCTGTAATTTAGCAGCAAGAAGCAGCAAACTTGAGCAATGGTTGCAGCTGATTATGTAAAAAGAGATAAGGCTGGAGAGAAATGGGAATCTCTTGAAATGATTTCATTTCCTCCTAACAGTCCCGCTCAGCGTGCCTTGACGCTCTTCGAAGTGCACCAGATTAATTCAGACTTTGTGCAGCTTGCATTTCATGGAAAATCAACTGGAGAACAATCTGATTTTTGACCCTTAAATGTCAGATCCTGACTTGCATTCCAGAGCAAGCTCCCTGCTGACGCATCCCTGTGTGCGCCTCCTCGGATGTTCTCTGTCCCTTGACTTCCCCACACACTTCCTGTCGCCCCCTAAAATCAGGCAGGAAAGCTCCAGAGGCCTGAGGGTACCTGCCCAAAACCTGCGGTGGGGGGCAAGAAGGAAGAGAGACCCAGAGGCCCAGCAAGGCATGGCACTGGACGAAGCAGTAGGAGCGGCAAGGAGTGTGGCTTGGGAAGGGCAGGGCTGGTCGCCTGGGGTTTCTCCCCTGCTCTGCTCTCCTCTCCTCGCCCCTGCAGGGTTGCTGCACAGGACATGGAGTCTGCCGTTGGTCTGCCATGGCATGCAGAGCCAGATCCTGGCTGGAACCAGCAACCACACTGGTCCCCAGCCCCAAACCCAGCTGCAGTTCCCAAGTCTCACAGCCTCAGTTTCCGGGTCCTCCTCGGCTCCCAGCCTGAGCCCCAGCCCTCGTTAGCGAGACTGTCCCAGGGGCTCCTCCACCTTCTTTATTCAGTTGTTCTGTAGTGCTGAACACGACGAACCTTGCCCTTTTCTCCCTTCTGTTTTTTTGAAAACCAGCTTTCTTGAAATCAAGTTGCTTAAGTAACATGCCACCCACTTATAGCCTGCAAGCCGACGGTCGTTTGCATATTTGCAGGTCTGCACATCCAGCCCCAAAGAAACCCTGTACCAC
>RJWT010036734.1:0-13205 GCA_004365215.1 Cuniculus paca | reverse complement strand
AATGGATTGTATATTAGCATGTATATTTAGTATTTTTCATCTCCTCATGTATCTTATGAGTCACCATCTCAGTACTTCAGGCTATCACCATTTCTAAATTCCACTGGGAACTTTCATCTTCAGAAACTGACCTTAGGTCAGCTGTAGTTTAATATCATGAGTGACTAGGTAGCCATTCAGCAATTAAAAGTTCCTCATGTTCTACATATGCATTCTTTCTATTCCAAAACCACATTTCTATGAGCCGTGATCTTTCTAGCAAATCTCGTGTTTGACATCAGTTACAAACCATTTTTCCTCACAACACTCCTGTTAGTGTGTGGATTTTTTTCTACACTATTGACCAATTCTCCCTAGACACCAACTGAATGTCTACTGACAAATTCTGACACTATCTGGAATTAGTGTCAAATTCCATATTTTAAGAATCTTAAAAGTTTATCCCTACTTCAGATGCCAATTACAAGTTCCAGAACTCCATATTTGTAACCAAATTGGCTATGAACCAGAGGTTTCAAAAACCCCTCCTTGACTTTGACAATTCATTTGCAAGAAAAAGTGACAAAATTCAAGAAAAGTAGTTTACTTAGTATTATTCATTTATTATAATATTACAAATGAATAATCAGATGAAGCACACAGAGAAAGACCTGGAATGTATCAAGTGGAGGAGTTTTGTCCCTATGGAGTTGTGCTGAAACGCTTTCCTGGAATACGATGTGTTCAACAATCCAGAAACTAGAATTATATTTTTCTCATAATATCACAATAACAGAGTATTAAGAAGAGTTGAAGTGAACCATATCTCAGATGTCAACTGAGGAAACAGAAAATAACATTGCAAAATAATCAAATATACTTTATAAATATAACTCACTATTTGAGGTCATCAAATAGCATCAAATGAAAATACCAATTACATGGCACTTGCTCTTTGTTGAGTATGTGTTGAGTGCTTAAAAATATATTTTAAAATCTCACCTAAGAATGAGTAAGTAGACATGGTTATATTCTCATTTTAAAGACAAAGCAGCTGAATGTCCTGGAAATTTTGAGATTTTTTTGAAAATTTAAGATTTCAATTTGTTAAGTGGTAAAACAAAATTTAAATTTGGACAATTTCCTTGTAAAGTTCATGTTTATTCATTTATATTACTCCTGGAGCCCAAATAAAAAGGTTAGTTGAGTGAAGATAAGAGATTCATATGGTGAACTTGGGGACATTCAACATCAACATTGCTGTATTCTATTTAAACCTCTCTATGTGATAAAAGCCTCCAAGTTATAAACAAACTTCCCTGCCTATCTCTGGCATAGGTCTTCCTTACACAGTATTGTATGTATTCACACACACAAACACACAGACCTTAATCCACAATATTAACAACAGTAACTACTAAAATTTATTGTCATTTATTGAACTATCACCTCTGGCTTGATGACAGTGCTTCATCCAAATAAAAGTTTGTCTGTGGCATAGCACATCTCATTTACAGGCAACTTCATATGACAAATACATTTTTAACATTAGAGAAATAAATATTACAATACCTAAATCATTCACATTCCCCATGACCTTGATAATGAAGTCTACATAAATAATCATGCTTTCCTCAGCTCTAGCTACCAGAAAGGTTGACTTCAAATTCAGTACTTGATAATCACAAGCTTACTTCACTTTAGGGCAACATATTTAGCTATCCCTTTCTGTGGTCCAGATATCAAGTGGATATTTCTCTAAGTGTATATGTTTTCCTTGTTAATCAACTCAAATACATTTAAAGTAAATTTTGATAGAAATATGTGTTTTTTCTTTGTTTTATAATTTGGTTTTTAATGAGTCTTCAGGATTTTCCTTCTGCAGCAGTTGTCTGGATAAGCATTCATATCAAAGTATCTTAAAAATGTTTCGAGAATGAATTATTGAATGCTCAAAGCTTTGTCTTAAACTTTTTACCATTCCCTGATAATGTGCATATTTCTCATCCCCTGTAGCACAAAGCACAGTACAATGAATGCAACAAGCACACAAATTAGTAGATGAATGAGAAAAGTTCTTGAATTAAGGTTCTTGAATTAAGCCTCACTTTAGTATCTTCGCGAAACTTCTATGTTGCTCTGCTAAGGTGGTCTTGAAACCTCTCCAGAACACAAAACATTTTCAGTACAGAGCTTGATTCACAGAACTCTGACTCAAACTTATACATAATAAAGTAAATAATCTTCCTGAGATTTTACAGATTAAATTGGCATATTCATTAATTTTACAAATTAAAGTGGAATATTCAGATTAAATTGGCATATTCATTAAATTGGCATATGCATTCATTCATTAAATTGGCATCCTTCATTATTCAAATTGGCATATGTATATATATGATATCAAGATCCTGTTTTATTCAAGAAATAAAGTAATGACCCTTTAAACTGATGCAGTTATCACTTTTGAAGTATTACAAATGTAACAGATATAACTTAAAGAACTAGGTATGAAATATACTAAAGAGTTGACACACAATGAAAAAAGATAATAAATTGGAATGCATATGGAGGTAGATTTCTTACCATGATTGTGAAGAGTGAAAACATATTTCTGTATTCATTTTTTGGGTAAAAAAAACTGCCATTGTATCTCTAAGAAGACCTCATTCTCACCAGAACAAAGGGGGAAGTAATGACAGAAGTAGAGTTTCTCCTTTCAAAGAGAGCAGTTTGTTGAATAATAGACTTACTCAAGAGTCTTCAGTCTAGAAAAATCCTCATCTCAAATCTACACATTACCTTAATCTTATTGAGCCTGTCAGTTCCAAGGATGACTGAATATGAACTACGTTTTATAAAATTAACATAAGACATTTTCACCCGGCCAAGCCTCTTTGATGCCCTAGAGTAAAATGGAATAAACCTAGACATTTATCTCCGAAAGTATTTTCTTGCCTAACATCAACATGAAACAGCCTGGTTTTCAAAACAGATAAGGGAAGAGCTGAGTGTGTTGTGAACTTACAATACAGACGCGATGTTCTGAAATACGGAAGGAGGAACACACAAAATGAATAAAGATTGACACAGAAATACAATGGCATTTTCCTGAGACTCCCATGTGACAGGTACATACTGGAAAAGAGATATATGCAAGCATCATTTTGTTTGTTTGCGGTCTTACTTCTTATGTAAGTTGAAGAAAACAGATTCCCAATCAAAAATCGTCTCTCCTATTCCCAATTATAAAA
Organism: Cuniculus paca; assembly: GCA_004365215.1. Lineage (NCBI taxonomy): Eukaryota > Metazoa > Chordata > Mammalia > Rodentia > Cuniculidae > Cuniculus > Cuniculus paca. The sequence continues at coordinate 9,972 of RJWT010036734.1, read as the reverse complement.
GAGGTATAATGAGGGAACTTATATAATTTCAGGGTATGCACTGATTATTTCCAATTTGAATTCCTGCATTTTTCTGACTAGGTTACATTTAAACAAATGAGCTTAAGAGTGTTGAATATAGAAGTCTAAATGCCAGATGAGTTTATGAATTAAGCATATTATTACATAAAATTAAGTATCTAAAAGGCCAGGAAGAGGACCGTGTCAAAATGTGGAACAGGTTTGCTCCCAGAATTTACAATGCCTGAGCAGATAATCAGAGATTACAGTGTAGTGACTCACGAAGAGGACTCAGGAATGTGTGCTTTTAAATGAAAGTGTTTCTCGGGCATCCAGGTCAATATTCAGTTTTTCTCCATTTCTTTTCACAAAATTTTATAAATTGGTGCTAGGAAGAATTATAACCCTGACAATGACAGATATTCCAACATTTTAGGAAACTTAGCTTTTCATGTAACAACTTTTAATTTTTTTTTATCTTTTTTAACTTAGCTTTTCATGTAACAACTTTTGATATTCACAATGTTGCAACATGGTTTTCTAAACATAGTTTTGGCAATGTTTTGCACTGAGTTCCATTCATAGATCACCAGTTTGTAACTTGTCAATTGGAGATGTTGTTTCTCAGGGAGATTTAAAATATTCAAAAAGGAATTGGCTTTTGAAGAGAAATGCAGTAGAACAACTACGATATTTAGACTCAGGGAGACTAGTTTTGTGAAACTGAACTATTTCATCTTTTGTTTTCTAATCTGAAAAATGGGAGTAAAGAAGATAATTTTCATGGTTACTGATGATCTGAAAAACTATATTCAATCAGCTACAGCATCTGGCTAAATTAGTGGATTCAACTAGTTTCTTTAGATATCTCTATTTGTCTTTTTATTGCCTTTTATCGTGAGTCTAGGCATCATTTGCACGTTACTTTCACTGGGAAGCTAGAAAATTGCTTAAACATAGAGATGTCTACATATTTTCATCCTAGAAGAAAGGTTACCTTTTCTCTCCCCACGTCCATGAGCTATCAGGCTATGACACTAAGATTATAGCTTTTGAATTTTAATGTAATTAGAAATGTTTTCCTTTATGATTAGTAAATGTAGTGACTTCTTCGGAGAATCTTTTTCTCTTCCAAACTCATAAAGATAAGAATTTTTGCTCTATTTTTGTTTCCTTTCCTAAAGCACAAAATTAGACTACTGAGCTGAGATCACTCAGCTTAAGATGTTTTTACAATTATGGATTTCCTTCTTAACACTGCTCTCATTTGACACCATAAATTACAGCATTTGCAGCTTCACTTGTCTCAAAGCATTTGATTTTTCCCTTGTGATATTTTTTTTGAAGATTGGATATGTAAAGTGGGTGAACATTTACATGTCTGTAAATTTTCTAGCTTTACTTGTTGCTGATTTCTGATTTCATTCCCTTGTGATTGCAAAAAAAAATATTCATAAGATTTCAAATACTTAAAATTTATTAAGACTTGTTTTGTGGTCTGATACATGGTGTATCATGGAGACTGTTCCCCATGCACTTGAGAAGAATGTGTATTCCGAATGGTTCGTACGTGTCTGTTAGCTCTAAGTGGTTTATAACTGTATTCCAGTCCTGTACTTACTTACTGGTCTTCCGTTCAGTTATTCTATGGTTTAATGAAATCTTGTAATTCTTCAACTTTCTTTCGAACTACTTCTCTCTTCAATTCTGTTAGTTGTTATTTCATATATTTTTGGATATGTTATGAAAGCAATACAATAAAGCCATATGAAAATACGTGTTAGTACTTCAAAAAAATTTTTATTATCAGTACATGTTTGTACCGCAAATCTTGCAGCTGTCTCCACATCCCCCGCCCACCCCCAAAGCCTTCAGCCTCGCTCGTGGTCAGACGCCCTCTCTCGGGCTCTCCACCAGCCTTCCTTCTTCACTCTCCCCAAACCCTCGCTCACTAGGGAACTTCGTGCAGCTTGGGCGCCGAGGGTGGGCGGTGGGCAGAGCTCAGGATGCAGCGGGTAAGGGAGGGTAAAGCTCTTCCCGCGGGGAAGGAGTAGGTGAGCGCTTACTCGTGGGTCTTCGGGTCTCCTTTTCCCGGGTCTGCGCTGCACAGCCGCTGCTCACTCCTGTACCCCCGCTGCTGCAGCTCTCAGCGCTCAGATCCAGGTCCCTTCTCACGATGAGGCGTCGTTTTCAACCTCCCCAAGGACCCTCAGGTGTTGTCTCTTACACCACTGGCCCCTTCCCAGTCTCTCCGAAGCGTGCGCTCACTGGGTTCCTCTTCCCTATGGGGCGGGTTGAGGGTCGACAGCCTATTCCAGAAGCCTGGTCGCTGCTGCAAGGATGGGACCCTCAGTTTACCTGCCGCCCGGCAGTACACACATTAGCGCCTCCCTCCCTCGCTTCCGCCACCTGGCGGACGTGGTGGATCAATTTCAGCCTGAAGGATTCCCTGTAACATATATTATAAAGATGCTGAATTGCCAAAATTGAATCATAAAGCAGTTTTAGAAATTTAAAAAGATTTATAACTAATAAAGAGAACTGATCAGTAATGAAAATCCCCCCAAAAAGAAAAAAGAGGAAAATTTCCATCATCAGATAGCTTCACTGGTCAATTTATCAAATATTTTTTTAAATCCCCCTGAAACTCTTCCCAAAACATTAAAGAACGCTTCCAAAATTATTATATGAGACTCTGATACACTATCAAAACAAGGACATTGTGAGAAAAATTACTTCTTAAGAATGTCAATGCAAAATAATAGCAAACTGAATTCATTAAAAAGATTAACATCATAACTGAGATTAATCATGAATGATGACTAGTTTAATACACAAATATCAATTCATTTAATGCACCATATTTACAGAATAAAGGGAGAGAAGTCTGTGATCATCTCAGTTGACGCAGGAAAAAATAGTTACCGAACTATGTACATATTCATGTAAAATTACATAAATGAAAAATTTTAAATGGGAGGAAATTCTCTTAGCATGATAAAGGCTATAAACAAAAGATCCATAGCTAACATATTTAATAGTGACAGACTGAAAGCTTTCCATCTTTGCTTTAAAAGTAACATTGGATAAAGAAAGACCTCTTCTCAGCACTTCTATTTAACATGGTATTAGATACTAGAACAACTGAGTAAGAAAAAAATAAAAAAAAATCAAATAGAAGAAAAAAGTTGCACTACCTCTGTTATCAGATAACTAAATATTTCACACACAAAAACGTAAAAATGAATCAATTCAGGAAATGTGTAGGATAATCATTAGTTGTGTATGTGTACACTAACAATAATGAAAAACAAGAAATTAAGAAAACAATTGCATATAAAATAAAATCATGAAATATAAAATACAGTATTCTTAATCGAGGAAGTGAAAAATTTGTAAATGAAAATTTATGAACCAACAGTTAAGAAAGCTAAAGAAACAAACAGAAAGATATCTCGTGTTCATAAATTTGAAGGCTTAATGCTGTTAAACTGATAAAACTACCCAAAGAATTCAGATTCATTGTCACTCTGAGAAAAATCCAAAGTATATCTTTTATAGAAATAAAAAACTGACCCTGAAATTCATGTGGAATCTTGAAGGACATTAAATATCTGAAACAATCTTAAAAATAAAACAAAAACTTTTTGGCATAATTTGCATTTTCTCATATTAAAACAACTAAAAATCTACACTGCGATCAATACAGAAAGTTACTGGCATGAAGCCATATACATACATATTCAGTGGGAAAAATACAAAGTCCAGAAATGAAACTTTGCATTTATGTTCAGGTATTTAGACAAGTGTGCCAAGATCATCTAATGAGGGAAATAATATTCTTTTCAACGTAGTATTGAGAAAACTGGATATTAACATGTAAACGGGATATTGACATGTTAAAAAAAATGAAATTGGACCCTTACCATACACTATATACAAAAAAAGAGAAAAACATAAAATGGTAAAAGATCTAAACTTAAGTTTTAAAACTATAAAACTCTTAGAAAAAATAACAGCAGGAAAACTTCAAAGACATTAGATTTGGCAATGATTCTTGGGTATGATACCAAAAGCATAAGCTATAAAAGAAAAAATACATAAATTGGCTTATAATAAATAAAAAACTTCTATGCATCACAAAATACTTTCAAAAGAGTGAAAACACCACCCTTAGAAGGGAAGAACATATTTTCAAATTATACTCAAGAAGGAATTGATACACAGAATACACAAATAACTCATAGTTTCACAAAATAAACATGCTGATTAAACAAAGTGCAAAGGATTTGAATAGTTAGTTCTCCACATAAGAAGCACAAATGGTCAATAAGTACCTAAAAAGATGTATGATCATTAGAGAAATTCAAACCAAAACTGAGAAGTTGGGGAGGATGTGGAAAAACTAGAATCCTGGTACAATGCAGATGGGGATATAAAATGGAACAATCACTGTTCAATCAATTTAATGGTTCTTCAAATAGTTGGATATGGGAAGTCAAGACCATCATGCTAAACAAAATAAGCCAGACTCAGAAATCTAAGTGATGTATTTTTCTCTTACATGAGAAATCTAAAGTACAAATAAATAAATGAGTAAAATAAAAGAGAGATTATAGAAACTAGAAGGCAGATTCTTGGAGATGGGGAAGGGGATAAGAGAGGTGACATGACAAGGGGAAGGAATTAAGAGACTAAAATGATCAAGATATATGTATGTAACAATCCCCAAAACGAATATCACTATTCTGTATTACAAGTACACACTAATAAAGAAAATAAAGAAATAGGCATTTTCAGAGCACAAGTACACTGGAAAAAAAAAGAAAAAGAGGAACATAAGAATGAAAATTCCCCTAAATTGATAAGGTTCTTTTAAGTAAACATAGCTAAAGAAACAAGTGAGCTTCCTCTTTCTTAGTGAAGTTTCTTGTCAGCAGTCAACTCAATACAACAGAACAGGCTGTTGGATGTTAGCATCTAAAAACATGACATAGAAGCTAGTCTCTCATGGCATTGTGATTATAAGAGAAACTAATGCTTATTAAAGTTTTAAAATTTCATTTAATATTGATGAATTATAATTACATATATGTATGAAATACAAAGTGACATTATTATAGAAAATAAAAGTATGTTGAAAAGGAAGTGGTGGCTTTCAGAGGGCATCAGTGTCAGGCAAGTAAAAATAATAATTTGAAATCAAAATTCATTGCCAAGAGTTCACCTTCATTTAGGAAACATTTCACTTTAAAAAGCACTACACATACCATATTTTATCTAGTATCCTACTAAGGATGCTTATGTAGTCTTTTTTATCATTGACATGTAATGTATATATAGCCATTGGAAATACAGAGAATGTTAAATCTAACTTAGTTTAAAGGTTCAGTAAATTCCTCTGTAGTGCAGTGATGATTAAGCTAGAAATATAAATGAACAGACCCATCCCCAACGCCAGTGGCTGCCTTTTTTTCTCTCTCTATCCTCATCCAAGGTGGCTCCCTGTCCCAAGAATAATTCAAACAAAAACCATCGGCAGCAGCACAGAAGATTAGCTGTTTATGGGAAGAGAACTGCCAATACAGCTATAATCTAGTTACTCCAGAATGTTCTGAGACATGTGAGGAAGTTGCTGCTGCAACAGCAACACTCCAGAGATCAACGTTATGAAAAATTGGACATCAACAGCTTGCAGATTTTGTGCCCCCACAGGAATATTCCAGGAACCCAGAGACTCTTCACTAGTCACAGTCTCTTATCAGATGTGTTACTTTCTTATTCACAAAATTCTGCAAAGACAGTTCATATTCATATTAAAACATAACTTATAGTTATGTACATGAATAATAAGTTTACAAAAATGTTTAAATTGTATGCATAATATAACAGATCAAGATATAAAACAAAACCATCACCAGGGGCATCACAATCCCAGACTTTGAATTGTACAATAAGTTATATAGTGACAAAAGCAGCAAGGTATTGGGAAACACACACACACACACACACGTGTGTGCACACACATACATACTTGTGGGTCAGCAGAAACAAATCTGGGCACACTCAGGCACCTTATCTTTGACAAAGGGACCAAAAACCTTTGCTGGACAAAAGATAAGCTTTCTAAAAAATGGTACTGGAAAAACTAGCTATCTACATGAAAAAAATTGAACCTGGGTCCATATCTCTCACCATGTGTCTTGGTTACTTTTTTCTCGTTGCTGGGACAAAATACCTGACGCCCAATGTGAAGAAAGGAGAGGTTTATTTCTTACAGTCCCATGCTTAGCTGGCTCCAAGGCAGGGTGGCGTAGCTGAGGCGCTGTCCTTCATGGCGGCTGCAAGCGGCATGAGCCAACCCTGCCAAAGAGGAAAACACACCCCCATTCCGACCTTACATTGTACGTGGCCTCCACCCCTGGGCGGGTGCAGAGCTCACACCGCCAATCCCAGCGCTAGACAAGGAGTCAACCACAAAGGCTAGATTTAGCCACTTCCATGACTACATGAGGCTTGTGGGGGGACATCTATATACAAACCATAACACCATGCACTAAACAAAAATTAAAATGGACCAAAGATCTAAATATTAAAACAGAAAAACTTAATCTGCTGGAAAACAGAATAAGTAAAACTCTTGACATAGGGGTAGGCAGACTTTCTTTCTAAATGAAACCTCAGTTGCCCAAGAAATATTACAAAGACTCAACAAATGGGATCATACCAAATTAAAAAGATTTTGTGCAGCAAAGGAAACCACCAAGGGGAGTGAAGAAACAGTCCACAGTGAGAAAAATATGTTGCAAACTACTCCCCAGACAGAGGACTAACAGCTAGACTATGAAAAGAACTCAATCCATGGGATTACAGATATAAAGCTTCCTGGACCGTGACGAGGATAGGAAAGAGATTTCTATAGTTGATGGGAGTGCAAATTGTACAATCATTATGAAAAGCAGTATGGAGAGTCCTCAGAACTAAAACTAGAGGTTCCATTTGAGCCAGCTGTTTCACATCTAGATATCTTCCCAAAAGGATTTATCATCATACCATGGTAATACATGCATACCCATGTTTATATCAGCACAATTTTTAATAATTACATTTTGAAAACAGTCAATATGCCTATCAACAGAGGAATAGATAAATAAAATGTGATATATATATATGTATTAATCTGTCATAAAATGATGGATAAACTTTTAGGTAAATGGCCAAACCTCAAGACTATACTCTTAAGGAAAATCAAACACACAAGTTTAAATATCACATTGTTTCTGTTCTGTGGGAAACCAAAAATATAAATGGAGATGTCTTAGTTACTTTTCTCATTACAAAAACAAAAACACCTGACACCCAAAACTAAAGGAAGAAACGTTTATTTTGGCTCACACTTCGCAGAGACTTCAGTCTATGCTCAGCTGGCTCCAAGGCAAGATGGCATGGCAGAGGGCATCACAGAGGAGAAAGAGATCATGGCAGGGAGAAGGCAACAAAAGCAGAAAGCAGAAAGTGATGAAGTATCAAAGCAGCAAGCCATGACAGCAGCACGCTTTCTATCCCTTACACACAAAATGTTACTCATCTGGTAGACAGCAAGTGGCCAAGGTAAACTAGATGTTTCACTACGATAGGTCAAAAGCAAGGATTAAAGTTTCAAACACATTTGTAAACCTACTAGGATCCTCTGAAAATTGGCCTCAAGTTTTTTACATTTTTGGATATATTACAACTGAAAAAGTGAACTAGACTCAAGTAGTTCCCTCTGTTCCTGGAAACTTTCTCAGGAGCAGAATGAGTTGTGAGTTAGAAGAGTAGCAAGTGCCATTTGAAGCATGTCCTACAGAGCTTAAAGCTGTCAGAGGAACATGATGAGGGGGCTGAAAAATATTGAGCTCCTCTGGGATGTTAGGCTTAGTGGAGTTCCCGGCTACTTAAAGGGAGGGGAACTGATTTACTGTGCTAAGAGGGAGGCCAAGGAGAGCACTCAGAGTGGTTGTATTTATTGAGCAGATGGGAGAGACCCAAATCCCTCTGAGAGGCAGGTGGGAATCTGAAGACAGGATTGTCAGTGATATCATTTCCTTTTTCCTCAGGGGCCACACTAAATACCTCAGTTTCTGGGTTTTTCCGTAAATAGAGGCACAAAAGCCTGAACCTAAGGGATTTCATTCCCTTTCCATGCCGTTTTCAGGAACAATCTAACTAAAATAGTATCATAATTTAAACTGCCATTTAAATCCAGGCTAACTATGCCTCAGCAGAACCTACAGGAATAGCAGAAGGCAGGCTCACACTATGGACTCAAATCATATTGCAATAGTGGATAATTTGTTCCTTCTTCAGATTAGCAGGGTCAAATCTTTTCCACTGTTGAAGGATGTGGCCTAATGGTGAGTTTGCTGGGAACCATGGGGTGCTTTTAGGGATATTTTCAATTACGTGCCTCAAGGCCTGTAAAGAAAGAAAACTAGGTGCGAGTCCTTCAGAGACCATCTATGCAAAAGAATGAGATGTGCCAAGTATGCAAGGGACCCTTGCCTTGTGACCAAAAGTACCCAACTAAGTAGATATCTCTGCCCAAAGCTCTGGTGAATGGCACTTTTACTTTTCTTGATTAGAAATAGATGTGTACCCCACCCTCATGTCTCTCTTTGTGTCTCTAAGTAAGAATGACAGACATGATTTACAGGGTGCTGAATCATCTCAGGGGCACCATAGTATGAATGTCTGTCCTAGAATTCACTCTGATTAAATCACATACATGAGATACACTCCTCTACTTGAAACTTTAATAAGGTTTGAGTGAGGAGAATGTTACTGAATTTTGGGCCATGATATCTAAGATGCTTTTTCTATGACCTAGAACTTTAGACATTTTTTGAGTTTTTATTATTTTTATTCTTCCTTCTTTTAAGACAATGAAAGGAGAATCAGCCTTGGATGATGCCCAAATTTAGGTGGATGGAGGGGGAGTGGTCTCACAGCCTCATTTTTTTCTCCTTGTACTAAATGCCATGATAAAATTCCAGTGCTGTTGCATTCATGCATTCCTTTCAGGAATGCAAAGGGCAGACTCAGTGATCATCGCCCTCTACTCCCCAAAGGGAAGGGAAAGTCTCTAGGAGAAGGTTACAGTCAAGACCACCTACAATTTGTTAGCTTCTAATTGGAAAAGTACAACAGCTTAAACTGTAGAGATAGCCACAAGACACTGGTGCACATCAATAATGAACATATCTAATGGTCATGGAAATGGGCACACTTCTGTGTCAGAGGAGTTAGTGAACTGAGTGAGAGAAATAGGAAGGCTAATGTGATGTCATATGTGACCTAGGAGTTGATGAGAAAGAACTAGAAACTGAGGCAGAAAATATGTATAAAATATTTATAACTTAACTGAAATCTAACTGAATGTACTAATATGAATAACATCATCATGAGGAAAAGTAGGAGTGTTTTGTAAAAATTCAAAACACCGCTACCATACAATCCACCATCCTGCTCCTGGGTACACAAACTGATGAAAGAAAAATTTTGAATTGCTCTAAATTTAATTATAAAAACCCAAAGATGAAAGAGGAAAGAGATAAGCAAAGTTAATCAGTTAACATCTAACATCCATGGGCCGAAAACAATAGAAAACCTTTCTACATTCCTGAATGGATGTTGAAATTTGGACTTAGTACCCATGATGGCTTGCTCTCAGACACTACCATGTCCTTTTTGTAGGTATAAACTTTCTGCACTACTAACTCTAACCAATCGAGAAGTAACAAGTACTTCTCCTTAAGGACTGTCTTACTATCCCATTACCCACTTCATATTAGTTCATCTTTCTGATGCAAACTCAAAGAAGTTCAATGTAAACAACATAAGATTCTTTTCTCTGCTCTTGGCCACTGGCTCTGCTGAACATTTTTCTAGCTATTATCTAACCTTGGTGCTGATAGTTGTGGAAATTGTCGC
>RJWT010036733.1:0-13208 GCA_004365215.1 Cuniculus paca | reverse complement strand
GAAAAAAAAAAGTTGATCTCACAGAAATTGAGAGTAGAATGATGGTTGTCGGAGGAGACCAGGTAAGGGAGGAATGCGAAAAGGTTGATAGATGGGTACCAAGTAACAGATATCCAGATATCAGCAAGAAGTACTGGTGCACTCTTGAAGAGTCGGGAGAAATCAATAATGAACTGTACATTTAAAATCTTAGAAAAAACTTCTGATTTCTCCATAAAGAAATGCCAAATATTTGTGATTTACACATCTAAAAGGAAGCTCCTTGTACTGTGATTTCCTTTTTCCTTTCCTACTAACTGAGAAGTTGTGACTTTCATCTCAGATGCCCATTTCTGGATTGGGTCTTTGAATTTCGAGGGCCTGATGTTTTCTAATTCTTTATATGTTCTAGATAAAAGACCTTTGTCTGAAGGGCAGTTGACTAAAATTTTTTCCCAATTTGTGGGTTTTCTTTTCACTCTGTTGGAGATTTCTTTTGACATGCAAACACTTTTTAACAAGACAAGATCCCAGTTGTTGATTCTGGGAAGTGTTTCCCGTGCAGTTTGACTTTTGTTCATGAATTCTCCACCTACTCCTATGTTTTCAAGATTTCTACCTACTTTGTTTTCCCGTAGATTTAGTGTTTCTGTTTTAATATTTAGATCTTTGATCCATTTTGACTTTAGTTTAGTGTATGGTGATAGGCTTGGGTCTAATTTAATTTTTGGCATATGGCAAGCCAGTTTTTCCAGCACCATTTATTAAAGAGGCTATCTTTCTTCCAGTGAACATGTTTGGCCCCTTTGTCAAAGATAAGGTGGCTGAGTGTGTTTGTACTTGGGGTTGTATCGTCTAATCTATTCTATTGATCCTCAGGTCTGTTTTGATTCCAGTACCATGCTGATTTGATTACAGTAGCTTTGTAGTATAATTTCAAGTCTGGGATTGTGATGCCTCCTGTCCTGCTCTTGCTGCCCAGAAGTGCCTTTGTGATTGTAGGTGTTTTCTGGTTCCAGGTGAATTTTAAAAATGATTTCTCTAGATCTGTGAGGTATGCTAATGGTATTTGGATGGGAATTCCATTAAATCTGTATAATAATTTTGGGAGAATGGCCATTTTCACAATGTTTGTTCTTCCTATCCATAAGCATGGAATCTCTTTCCATTTTCTGAGATCCTCTTCGATTTCTTTTTTCAGAGTACTGTAATTTTCGTTGAATAGATCTTTGCTTCCTTACTTCTGAATATATTGTTAAAAGTCAGCTGTTTGGATTAATCTCTGGTTTGGCACTCTATCTCATGTCACTTGCTTGAAAAAGTAGTCAAGAAAGAAAAAAAGACAAGAAGGAAAATAGAGGAAGTTGGGAAATAAGTAAAGAATGAAATCAGCAAGTAGGATAAAGAATAATCAGGAGAGGTGGCAAAAGAAAAGAAAAAGAAAAAACTGCCAACTAATATTCTTTCTCTGCATGTTACATTTTAATCTTTGTTTACCAAGTCTCTCATTTTTTTACTAGATTTATAGCTGAGTAATTTTATTGTAGATCTGTTTTCATTCAAATTAAATTTTGTGTATAATGTGAGGTGACTTTTGATTTTTAATGTTTTTTAGAGTATAATTGTCTAGCACCATTACTTGAAAAAATACATTCATCTATGTTTATATATTTTTCCATCTTTGCTGGGATTTTGGCTTATATTTTTATAGTGCCCTTCATTCTATTTACTTTGAGTCCATTTTCCTTTTCCTTTTGTAGCTTCTTAAGTGGCAGTGCCATTGGTTTTAGATCCATGTCTTTTCCTGATATACTTTTTTTTTTGCAGCACCTGGGATTGAACTCACAACCTTGCACTTGCCAGGTGGGCGCTTAGGCCATTGAGCTAACTCCTCAGCCCTTTCCTGATATACTTTTAAAAGTAAACATTTCTTTCTAAATAATGGAGATGAGTCTTACAAATTTTAATATAGTTTTAAAAACTTTATTCAATTAATATGCTTTCTACATTTATTTTTATTTTAAATTTAGGGTTAATTATAAATAGGTCATCTCACTTTCACATGTTCAAAAGTGTTCCAGATCCTTTTGATTATTATTTTTAGTTTCATACTTCTGTGGCTAGAAAAAAAAATAAAAAGTGATTAATTTTACTTTTTTAAAAATTTGTTGAAATAGGTTTTGTAACCTATCATATCATCTATCTTGTTAATTGTTTCATGGCAATTTGAGCAGAATGAGTCTTCTGCTTTTATTGCTTAGAGTGTTATCTTAATGTCATTTGAGTCAACTAGATTGATAATATTGGTTACATATTGCCTCAATTTTTTCTTTTATGGAATTGTCTTCTTTTTCCTTCATTGTTATAATATTTTTCCTGAGCATAGAAATCCAAGTGTTAAAGATTTTTAATATATTCTCCTGACTTTATAATACATAATCATTTCATTTTCAGTTCACTAAGTTTTTGGTGCTAACAAGGTGCATTCTGAAATTTTTCTTATTCTCATTTTTCTCTTTTCTTATTCTCTCATCCTTTCAGATGTAATAAATTTGTTCCTGCTGTTTCTGTTAAGTTTTCTCTTTATCACTGGATTTCAGAAATCTTATTCTGATAGTGTTGATGTGGTTTTCTTTGTGTTTGTTCCAATATATGAATTTATGACTTTGAGAAATTTAGAAGTTTTAATGTCATACTTTCACATATATTTTTGGCCTTCCTCTTGTTTTTCTGCCCTTTTAAAATTCCCCAGTTATTCATAAGTCTGTCTGGTACTGCTTCCTATGGCACCAAAGTTTCTGTACCTCTCTTTGCTCTTTGCTTTTATGAGAAAAATTTAGTTATTAGATCTTCAGGTTCACTGTTCTTCCCTTCTGCAGTGTGTAACATGCAAAACTTAAATTTTTGTTTTTTGTTTTATTTCTCATTTACATAGTCCCATAATTTCATTATGCTCATATTTTCTTCTATAGCCTTGAATTTATGGAGCATTATATTAACTAAATGTCATATCTGTTAATTATTTCACTTTTATCACTTTCAGTGCTATTGACCGATATTCTTCAGGCTATAAGTTGCACTTTCCTGCTTGCACTTCGAGCTAGTAATTTTTCATTGAATGCCATTTTATGAGTATTGGATTGTTGAGTGCTCCTCTATGTTATAGTTTCCTAAAGAGTATTGATTATTTTTCTTCCAGGTGGAAACTAAAAAACTTGCAGATCAGTTTGACCCTTTCAAGGATTATTTTTAATTATTTCAACTTGGACATGCAGATGTCAAATGCTAAGGCTAATTTGGTCTCAGTTTACAGCTAAAGCCTTTCTGTGGTTGCCACCGTGTGGCCTGTGTACTGAACAAACTCTTTTCTGAGAGACTTCATCTTTGTATAAGGTGGGAACTTTATCTTTGTTGTTGGGAATTGTCCACTTTATAAGGTTCTCCTGTGACTTTATGTACTTCTTTTTCTTGTTACCTGCCTTACTACCTTGTTAGCCTTTTCCATGCACCTGTGTCATTTCCATCTCAGAATCACTAATCCAAGGGAACTAGTTTATTCCTTGTATTGGTAATCATCAGTAAGTAAAGAAAATCAGTCACATTCCAGTTTGCACTTTCTCAGTTCCTCTTACTTTCCTGCTTTTGTCTTTGTCCCATGCCTTCTCCCTCTCCTCCATGTAGTTACAGGTGAAATTTATAGCTCAGAAGAGACCACAAAATGAAGACATTTTGGGGTGGGAATGTAGTTCATTATGGAGTGCTTGCGTCTCATACACCAGGGCCTGAAGAGACCCCCACAATGGGGGTAAAATGCAGAACATTTTCTATTTCACTGAGTTTTCAAAATGAATCTTTATTCTATATTAATTTCATTTCATTACTTTCTTTTCCAGACTTTTTGATATTTCTCCTTATATTCTTACTTTATTTTTTTGTATACAATTTGATATTTTTCCTAAATATTGTCTCTACCAACTAGTAAGTGATAGATTAACTGAAAATAGAAAAAGATGAATCAGTCTGACCCTTCAGGGATCTATCATATCTTCTGCATGTTTCATGATTAACAATTTGGAACTCTGGAAATACAGGAAAGCTATGATACTAGAGAAAGTGATTTTTTTTCTATGCAGTTCAATTTTGATTTGATTATGTGAGCATTCTTGGTATAATCTGAAAACTGTAATTGTTTATACATTTTTCAAAATCTAATATTTTCATTGAAACTGTGATTTATGCTTTGAGAAACACGAAATTGCTAGATAGTAGAAGAGACAGGAGATGATTACAGGGCTTCTGAACTATCAGTTCACATTAAAGCACAGTTTTTAAGAGTTATTTGACTAAATGTATAATTATGGGTTAGAATCCAAGTACAGAAATACTAATTGTAGCTTTTCATTATATATATATAATGTAAAAATTATATATATCTTATAAAAATTCAAATTTTATATTCTCTATTCAGGTAATGGAATAATACATCTTTACCACAAATTATTTTTGTGAGCATTTTTAATGACTATAAGATAGTATACATGCAAATGTTGTGCAGAGCATAATCTGTAATTCATTGCACAGCTGAGCTTTTGTCACAATTCAATTCCCTCAGGAATAATGAACCATTATTAATAAGTCATCACACTGTCTTCTAATGAGAGCAGATTTTATTTTTGTTTTTCATATAAATCTTTTCGATATAAAGCCTATGATTATGATGCTCTGCCATGATAATCTAAAAGCTCTCATCATTTGTCAGGGTTTCTATTGCTATGTAACAAGCCCCACAGAAATTTAGCAGCTTAAAAACAATTGCTGTTACGTGGTTATGCTTCCATATGTTGGAAATGGGGGCAACACTCAGCTGGGGAGGTTCGTTTCTGCTCCATCTGCACCTGGATTCACTCAAGTGGCCAAACACTGACTGTGTCACCTGGACTGTCTGATCCAAGGGGGCTTCAGCCATGGTTGAAGCCTGAACTTCAGGGGCCGGTAAGAATGTAACAGGTGGGCCATGATAAATTCTTTCAATGTAAACCCTGAATTTACCCATTAATCCATCTTCTTGTCCTATGAAACTATGTAAAGAGATTTTCACATATACTATATTTTCATGCAAATACTCTGATATATTATCATAATTTTCATTTCCTGGATTAGAAAATTAAAATCTAGGTATTTTGTGAAGACTCAAAATACAATGACTTTTTTTTCCCAGGCTTTAGCAAATAATCTCAGCAGCTGTATTTAAAGTTTGTTTAAAAATAAACATTTTTTAAGCAAAAATTTAAAAGCACTATAATTTATAGAAATTTAGAAATACAGAAGAAACTAAAAATCAAAAAATAAAAAAGAGCAAATTGTTCCATTACTAAGACCAAATTATTGTTAAAATTATCTGTCTATCTATATCTTCAGGTTATTTAAATAAATATTTGTATGAACCTTCACATATATGGAAGTATCTATGTCATTTTATATACGTATATGTCATTTTACATATTCAAATACACAATATAAATTCTTATATATTATTAGAAATTTATAAGCACTGTATTTTAAAATCTGTATAATGCTTCATTTCATAAATAAAGTGAGGCGATTATTTCTACAATACTCAGGCGTTAGGTTATTTTTTGTCAGTTGGGTTAAAACTCCAATATATATATATATTTTGTACTGGGAATCAAACTCAGAATCTGCACTTGCCAGGTAGGTGCTCTGTCACCGAGCTATATCCCTGACCTAATATAAATTTTTATACATATATCACTATTCACATATTAACTTACATAATGTAGTCTCTTTTAAGAGTTCTAATGACATTATTCACATCATTACATCTGTTCAGTTATTCAAAACATATGACTCAGTGTTTTTCCCATAGAGCTGTGCAAACATTATCATAACATAATTTTAGAATATTTATATTACTCCCCTCCCCTCCCAAAAAATCCCAAATGAAATCCTGGACTACTTTCAGTAACTATATCCTCAGATAACAACTTATCTTTCTCCTTCTATGTATTTGCCTATTCTGAACACTCGTGACTAGCTTCTTTCACTTAGAGTAACATTTTAAAAGATCATCTATATTGTTGAATGCTTCAGTTCCTCATTTACTATTGAAGAGTAACATTTCATTGAATGGATATACCACATTTACTCATTATTCAATTGAGGACTCATTTATATGGTTGTATCTTCTCATATATCTGAGAAATTTTGGGGTTATATGGTGAATCTACAAATAACATTTTAAGTAAGTGCCAAACTTTTAGAGATAATCATTTTGTATTCCTACCAGGAGATAAATTAGAAACTCATACATTAATAAACTGATTTCAAATAACATTGATCTCACAGATGTAAGTGGTTGAATAGTGGTTACCAGAGGTCAGGTAATGTGGGGAATAAAGAGAAGATTGCAAAATGACATTAAGAGGAATAAATTCCAGTGTTCTACAACAGAGTAGTGTACCTGTAGCTAATAATCACTTATTGTATACTTCAAAATAACTGGCAGAGGTAAATTTGAAATTCTCAGCAGCATTAAATAGTAAATGCTGAAGTTTTAGACATGTTAATTATCCTGCTGTCATCACTATGTATGATATTCATGTGTCATACTGTGCTACATAAATACATACAGTTAATATGTATCTAGTATTTTTAAATGAACATTTTGAAATATAACCACCTTCCATTTAAGAATTTATTATACTTTTTCGATCACTGTAGATTGCCTTTATTTATTTATTTTTTGTTTGTACCAGGAATCAAACTCAGGACCTTGGGCTTGCCAGACAGGCGCTTATGCTACAGAGCTATATCCCTGGCCCTGTAGATTGCCTTTAAAATGAATATTAATTTGAAAGACAAGCAGACATTTTGTCAAAAGGTATCAATTATTTTACAGATTGAATATCTCTTTAGTGTTATTAAAATTATAAATTCTTTTGTAGTTTTATTCTGCATCATTTTCTGTTAACAAATTTATTACTATGCATTTGCTGCAATTTTCATAATTTAGTGCTGAACTTTTAATACTGTTTTTACATAAGTCAATGTATAGCAGTTTATATTTATTGTTTTTTTACCAGTCTTCTATTTTAACATGTACACCACTGATTTTCTATTTAATTTTTTAATTCAAGTTTTATTTTGAGGTAATCAAATATTTCTTTGGAACTGCGACACATAATACAGACACATTCAATACATGTTTCTCAGTTTTACTCAATGATAACTTCTTTTGAAATGTTAGCACAGTGTTACATTTAGGATATTTTCATGTGCAGAGAGATATATTACTAACAAAATTATTTGAAGCATTCTCTTACAGGTACATCCACTTCGCTCCTACCTCTACATTGCCTTAAATCCTAGAAATCACTAATTTATTCTTAATTTTCTGTAATTTTGTAATTTTAACAACGTTATATGAATGGAATAATAAAATGTAATTGATTTTGCTTTGGAGATTTATTCAGATTATTGTGTTTATCAATAATTGCTTTTGTTTCATTTATAACTAGTATTGCATGGTGTGCATGTATCACAATTTGCTTAGTGATTAAAATTTTTTGAAATATATGTGAGTTGTATCCACTTTTGACTATTATAATTAAAGCTACTATAGATACTCATGTACAGGTTTTATGTGAATTTTTCATTTTTCTGAGATAAATGTCTAGAAGTACAACTGTTGAATGGTATAGTTCTATCATGTGTAGTGTTAAGAAACTGTTAAACCTCTTTCCAAAGTTCATCCATGTTGTTGAATGTCTCAGCTCTTTATTTATTATTGAAGAGTAACTTTCCATTGAAAGAATATATCACATTTACTCATTCATCAATTGAAAGACATTTTTCCTCCCACTTGTTGGATGTTGATGGTATTATTAAGGTTTTACATTTCCATCAGCCATGTGGGAATGATTTGCATCCTTACTTCATTTAGTACTCTTGCTCTTTTACATACTGGTTATTCTCATTAGTATGTATTGATAAATCATTATAGTTTTAATTTGCAATTTTCTCACAGTTAATGATATTGTCATGTTTGTGTTCTTTGCCATCTTGACATACTATTTGCACATATTTGTATGCATCTGTTTCTGTGTTCTCTATCTCTTCCATTGGTCTGTTTATACCTTCTGCCAATACTCCACTGTCATCTTTATAGTAGTTAAATAATAACTATTTTAACTGATTCCTCCCATTTCAGTCTTCTCTTAAAATTTTTTCCCTTCTAGTTCCCTAAATTTTCTGCACAAATTTTAAAACAAAGTTTTCTACATTTAACAGAAACAATATTGGATTTTCATAGAAACAGTATTAAAGCTATTTATGCATTGGGAGAATTGATATCCTTTCCTTGGCTGAGTCTTCCAATTTCTGAACATAGTTGTGATATACATACTAATCCCCAGAATTTGATTATTTTTTAAAAATTTTAATTGGTCATTTGGTTTCTGTATTATAGCATCTACTCATTTACTGAGAGATTTTTATGATTATTTTCTCATTTTTTTCAAGTATGTTAATAGTTGCTTGTTGAAGCAACTGGTGGTTGCATTTAAAATGTATACAATGGAGTATTTCTCAGCTATAAAGAAGAATAAACTTGAGAATTTCATAGGTAAATGGAGGCAACTTGAGACCATACTTGTAAGTGAAACAAATCAAACATATTTGTAAATATTGTATTGTCTCCCTACTGTAAACAAAAACTGAAAGAGTAATAAGATCCAAAGTACACAATAGATATTGTGATAATGAGATGGAAAGAATATGCTCAAAAGGAAAGAACAATTTGGATAAGTGAAAGGAGAAAAGGAAGTAGACAAAAGATTATATGTATATAGGTATATAGATATATGTGTGTGTGTGTGTGTATACATATACAACATAGATAATTATACTACTAATCTCTGTTAGTTCATCAAAAAGAACAGTTTGTGCTTTCAATTGTTCAATTGCCTAAATCTTGTAACTTGAACAACTACTTCCAACTGCAGTATATATATTTTTTTTCCAGCACCGGGGATTGAACTCATAACCTTGTGCTTGCCAGGCAGTCACTTAGGCTGCTGAGCTAGATCCCCAGCAATATGCAATATATTAACTAGTGTTAATTTCCTATTTTTTTAAATTCTGTATTGTTTCTATTCTTTTTTCTGTTTTTCTTTTTAAAATAAAAAAATCAGAAAATTCTAACATGTCAGAATCATCAGAATTTTAGTGGTGATATTTTAATTGTCTTTTTCATTCATTTTGAGATCCTCTTGGTTCTTGGGACAAAAATCAATTGTCAGTTTAAACGACTATTTCAGTATTATGTTATGGCACTCTGAATCTTGTTAAAACTTGTTTTAGCTTGCCTCATTTGAAAAATCTTGATTGACTTGTTAGTCATGCAGGTGATTATTAAAGCACACATATGGGAGTATCTGAGAAAGTCATGGAAGCAAGAACTCGAGTCTGTATTTGGTCCCTTCTTCTCTGGTGCTGTTCCCTTGCTATGCTTCCCTGTTGTCATGAATTGAGCAGCCTTGCTCCACCTTTCCTTTTTTTGGGACAGGATCTCACAATGTAACTCAGGATGGCCTTGAACTCATTACATTGCCTAGACTGGCCTTGAACTCACAAGGATCTTCTTGCCTCAACTGCCCAAGCCACCACTTCTTTCAAACATGATAATTCTGTCTCAGAGTCATCAGTTGTGAACTGAAACCTCTAAAACTGTGAGCTGAATTAAACTTCTCCTACTATTAGAAGATAAGACTCAGACCTGTTGTTCATATTGCATGTCCTGGTCTACTTTTTTCTGATTCATTTTAAAATCCTAGCCGGGCCTGGTGGTACACACCTGTAATCCCAGCACTCGGGAGGCTGAGACAGGAGGACCATTGCAAGTTCGAGACCAGCCTGGGCTACAAAGTGAGCTCAAGGCCAGCCTGAACAGCACAGCGAGACCCTGTCTCAAAAAGACAAGGACCGGGGATTTAGCTCAGTGGTGTAAGCGCCTGCCTGGCAAGTGCAAGGTCGCGAGGTCGCGAATTCCATCTCAGGTGTCACAAAAAAAAAAAAATACATAAAATCCTACTAATGCAACAGTTGGTTTAATCTTTATGATGTCTCCTGCCTGAAATAAGCTAAAATGATTTCACATTTAATATGCATTACCTTGTTAAAGAATAACCTCATCAATTGATATCAATTAACATCATCTCTGAAATTAAGAAAAGTAGAGAACGATAAACTTGAAAAACATTAAGCTTAATCTAATTCTCCTCTAATAATTCGCTTCTCTGACAGTTATTCAAGTGTCCCTGGGAAATAAAATGGTCAAGGACATTGTAAGTGGAGATTATGTAGTTACTTATTCTTCCTGTCAAAACCTTTAATCTGTGGTGACCTAACATGATGCTTACTAACGACAGCCACAACTCCTGTCGATCTGAAGACTTCAGTTTCTTTTTTCAAAATTCAATTTTTGTTGATCAAGAATAAACCTAGATGAATTAAACAAGACCCAAGGGCCAAAATCCAAATGTAACCATAAAGAGACATAAAGGAAAACACTAGCCCTAATATATTTTTTTCAAAAATGTAACAACACTGTTTGGCACGGCCCTCAAATTAGGCTTTGTAAGTTTATAGAACTGTACACTATACCAGTGATCAGTGTCTATGTGTTAGAAATAGAGACAGCAGTTTATTTTACAGTGATATTCCATCACTGATAGATGTAGAATGCCAATACCTCTTTTGAGCATTTCTTTTTTCTCTCAGTGTAAAATATCATACAGGGCAGACATGGTCAAAAATTTACTCTTATTTTTATTTCTAAGATAAAATCACAAGGAAAAATCATTCAAATAACATTGAAAGTAACATTGATTCAGTTCAGGTATGAAATTTATTATGTGACTTAACATTCCTTTGACTGCTTTGTGATTTGTAGCTTTGAGCACCATACCTCATTCATGATAGTAATGAGGGTAATTATTGATAAGGGTGAAAGAGAAGAATGAAAATTATAATTGAAAATGCAACCTTCCTGTATTTTTTTCCTACAGTTCATATCTTAACATTTGTAGGAATATTTAGATCATTTTTGTGAGTTTGAGTTGCCTCAATACCTATTCCATACAATACTAGTTCCATAAGATTGATTATCAGTTGGAAAAAGGTTCTCATTTTAAGTATGAAAACATATAGTTAGTCCAAGTGTTACAATTTTTGCACTGAATGAAATCTGAGACTAACATATTTTAATTGATAAAAGATGGAAATTGGAGCATTTTATAAAATTCGTTACCACGAAAATATGACATCTTAGTTTTGAGAAGTAGTAGTCAAGGCTTTCAGCATGTGTTTACCTTTTGAAAATGGTTGTATATTGAAAGTATTTTGAGAGTGTTTGTATCTCAGCCTCCTGAAGCAAATCATTTATATCATCTGCTTAAATTTTTATATTTATAATCTTTCATGATTTCTCAAAATAAGTTTATGAATTTGCTACAGTGTGAACAATAAGAAAAAATGCAAGATTGTCTGTTTGTTCAGTAATGCATTTGCTTCCAGAAAAATAAGCACAGAGGAGATGATCAAGTATTATACTGTAGTGAGTGAAATAGTAAGTTTTTGTCATTTGGTTTTTTTAGAAGTCTTTAATTTTGTTTTTGTTTGCAAGTTTCTGGAAAATGTTACTTTCCTGGTGTGCTGATGGTACAGCTCTACCAACTCATCTGAAAATATGCATCTTTTAATATTCTTTCTGCCACTCTTAGAAGTTGATGTGACCAGAGTTACAATGATTATTTTAAACACTTTGCATTGTGGAGGAATGAACCTTATCAGAACAGCAGGTAGCATGTTCTTTTATCTCCTCAAAATATCATCATCAGTCACTCTTACTAGTTCATTTCATGCCATTTTGTGGTTCCTTATTGCCTCACTACTCACCTAAACACGCAAGTGGACTCAGCACTATGCAATAATTGAAAACAATACAAAAATGAGGCTAATAAGGCAGGTATTTGGTAAGACAGTTGTTGTACTCAGGGTTTGCAAGGAAATAGATTTAATACAGGATACATAATTTATAGGATTATTTTACAATATTCATCCAAAAAGTCAAATGCAGAATAGTGCAGGAGATCTGTCCATGGCACTAGAGACCCAAAGAATCCTGCCGAGGGCCTGGATCCCATGGCAATGTCCTACGTACATTCAATGGGAGGACTAGAGCCCATGACAATCATTCAAGCCTATATCAAGACTGTACTGGAAAGGCCCAAAACTCAGTAGTGGAAGCTAGAAAGTCTGTGCCAACAGTGTAAGAGATCTGCCCTGGAGCCAGGAAGTGACTCTCAAGGTAAGAAAAAAAACTCCTCCAAAAACAACTGTAGCCATCATCAGTGATAGGGAGCACCGGAGCTCCTCCACTGATAAGAACAGCTTTGTTTATATCAGGAAAAGCAGTGTGACAAGTTTCTCCAGGAAAATCAGCAACAGACCATCTTCTCCTCCAATTCTCCTTCAATGCTACTGGTAACAATCCTCATGTCAGCCTGCCCCACCCAGCTGATTCGGTTCAGCGGGGTGTCACAAATTGACCATTAGTTAATTCACAATAACAGTGGAACTTCAAAATTCTAACCGTTGCTGAAGATTTATAATTTATAAATTTACTTGAATTTCAACACTGGATAATCCATAATTCTAGGGAAAGATTATCATTCTCTCTCTCTTGCTTTCTTTCTCTCTCTCTTTCCCCCTTCTTATCCATCTTTTAGCATCCTAGAAAATGTTCATTAAAACAGCCAAGGAAACATTCAGATGGAAATGTACAATTTAAAGCACTGTGGAACTTTACCACAATATGATAAATATTCTGATGATCTATGTAATATATGCATATGGAAAGATATGGTGGGATATATAAAAAATTCATGTTTATATTTTAACTTCTTAGCATGTTTTATACTTATTGGGTGAAGAAAAACATTTAAATTAATGGAAATTTTATATTTCCTCAGCTTTTACCATGATTAGTTATGTGTTCTTGGGCAAACTATTTGTTGAAATAAATTTTAATTTAATTGTACATAAACATTTGTATGCGTACTATCATATCTATTTGTATAATATTTATACAAATATATATTTATATTTATCTCACATTGAGGTGAAATTCAACTAGATTTAAGGAGATT
>RJWT010036732.1:0-13209 GCA_004365215.1 Cuniculus paca | reverse complement strand
CCCCACGGGGGCCCAGGTGAAGCGCCATGCCTCCTCCTGCAGTGAGAAGTCCCATCGTGTGGACCCGCAGGTCAAAGTCAAGCGCCACGCCTCCAGTGAGTTCTGTGTGGGCCTCCCCCTCGGAGCCGTGGGGAGGGAGGGACACAATCCAAATCAGGGGTTTCAAGGCCAGGCTCCTCCAGGGCTCAGGTAAATAAATGAGGAAAGTGAGGCATAAGAAGATATTCTACCCTAGCTGGGCATAGTAGCATGCTCCTGTAATCCCAGCACACTGGAAGACTGAGGCGGGAGGATCACAAGTTCAGGCTGAGCCTAGGCATAGTGACTTATTGAGACCTTGCCTCAAAATAAAAAATTTTTTAAAGGGCTGGGAATATAGCTCAGTGCAAAGGCCCTGGATTCAATCCCCAATACGGGGGGAAAGCTATCCTAAGAAAAGTAACAGGGTTGGGGTGCTGCTCAGTGGCACATCACCCACCTAGCACAGATGAGGCTCAGGGTCCAATCACCAATGCCACAGAAAAAGAAAGAGAATAGTAACAACACAAGCACAGTGACAAAGGCACCTGGAAAATGGCCTGCGAGGGGAAACGAGGAGAAGTGCAGGACTGTCCAGCAACCGGAGCACTCAACACCAAGGCTAGCAGAAGCTGCTACACGGCTCCCTCTGTCGGTCCCCACGCAGCAGTGCCGTTCCCTCGTGCCAGATTTGCTGATTTTTCAAGGGCCAGAAATCTAGATTTTATATGAAAGCTTCGTTTTTAATATTAGCACTTAATTTTTTAAAATTGTAAAACTGAAAGTATTTCATAGACAGGAGAGAGAGAAATCTTCACCACGCTGTGTCTGTTCCAGAAGCTAACAATTTAGCACTGCATCTTTCAAGAGTTTCTTCTTCCTTCTTCTGTGTGTCTTCCAGTTGCAGTGGAACAAAGTCAGGTTCCATAGCTTGCTTTTGAAGATGTATTTAAAAAAAAAAACTTTCCTATACTATATCTCCATTTCATCAGTGTAGACCAGTGGTAGTGAACGTATGTTATGTTATTTTTCTTTTAAGACAAAAGATATGAATGTGTGAGTTGCTTTCTTCTAAACTAAAATCTCAGTATTCAGGTTTAATTGCAGTGTTGGTACTTTGCAATAAATAAGTGGGTTTTGGGTTGCAGTTTGAGCACTCATCTCTAATAGTTCACCACCACTGGTGTAGACTGTCCCGCCCCAGCAGTCAGGAGATCTGTCCTCCATTCCTCATTTGACCACTCTGGAAGAGTCCTTTCCCTTTTCGGGGCCTGAGTTCCCTTTCTTTTTTTTTTTTTTTTTTTTTTTTTTGCGGCACTGGGGATAGAACTCGCAACCTTGTGCTTGCCAGGCAGGCACTTAGGCCACTGAGCTAAATCCCCAGCCTGAGTTCCCTTTCTGAACAGCTGGAAGAATGTGTCATGTTCTTCACATGTTACTCTCACAAGCACTAGAAATATGAGGCCTTGTGAAAATCCCATTTTAAAAAGAAAAATTACTAAAAAGTAAGCGTGGAAGATTAAAGACACCATAAAATGTCAAACACACTAAGACAAAGAAACAGATCTTTTTGTTCAAATCAAATCTTATACGAAAGCCCAGTTAATAAAAGAGATTTGAAAGTGGGGCCACACTGGTTGAAGCCCACAACGGCCTTGCCATCACTAGCAAGTGACAGAGTTCCTGAAGGGCACTGGGAACCCACTGATGTAGTCCAGAGACACTGTTCTTCAGATGAAGAAACTGAAGAAGGCAAAGAGGAGTGTCTCAGTGCACTCAGATGGCCATGACAAAATACCATAAACTGGGGGACCTATAAACAACACACACTTCTTTCTCATAGTCTGGAGGCTAAGAAGACCAAGGCGCCAGTAGAGATTGGGTGCCTGTGAGGCCCATTCCCTGTTTCATAGATAGCCAGTTTTTCACTCTCTGGAGTCTCTTTTTTAAGGATACTAATCACACTTACACAGGCTGCGCTCTCAGGACTTAATCGCATTCTACAGGCCCACCTCCAAATACCATCGATCTCACTGGAGATTCAGTTTCAACATGTGAATCTGAGGGGCTCAGAAACTTTCAGTCTATAGCAAAAGGATCTTGCCCAAGATAGGTTACTCATTACCTATTGCAACAGTTCGAATGACCCAGAATTTGGTGCCTCAGAACAGTGAGTGTGTGTCGTGTCACAGTTTCTGCCAATCAGGAAGCTGAGCAGATTCACTAGGTATGGGGCCTGTGGCAAGGTTGCGGTCAAGATGTTTGCCAGTTACCTGCGGTCACGGGAAGTCTTCACTGGTGCAGGACCCGCTTATAAACTGGCTCGCTCACATGTCTGGCAGTGTTGAAAGGAGTCCTAGCACCTTGCCTTGAGGACCTCTCCCTGTAGTTGCATGACCTCATGATGTGACAGCTGGCTTCCCCAGATCCAGGCCAAGGGGGAAGCAAGCAGATACTGCAGTGTCTTCTATGACCTAGCTTTAGAAGTCACATGCTGCCATTTCTACAGTGTCCTAATGGCTGCACACCTCAGCCCGACTTAGTGCGGGTGGGATAATAGGGCATGAGTATCAGGAAACAAGAACTGTGGAGGTCAAGTAGGTTGCTGAGAAAAATAGTGGTGCGAGAAGTTCTGGATCTCCCTGCCCTGAAAAACAGATAGAAATGGTGAGGATTATTAAAACACTTGAAAGTCTCTGGAAATCGTTCTAAGGGCAGAGAGCAAATGAAGAAACATTTATCCTAGAGTATTCACCAGATCACAGGAAGAACGATGAGAGTTTGTGCCACTTTAGCCCCAGCCCCTCCTTTACCACCCCTCCATGGTGCCAGCTCAGTGCAGAGTCGCTGTGAAAAGGAGTGGGGCACAAGTCCCCTTTCCTGCTTGCCATGCTGCATGTACACTCCAGGCTTGATTTGCAGGGTAGTTTATGCCAACAGTTGGCTTTTGCATGGGTCACTAGGTGACCCTATCATCCCGGCTGCAGCTTGCTCAGGGAGGCCAGACTTTGGTCTTGGTTCAGCTAAAGCAGCAATACATGGCATGGACACTGGAGTCGTGTTCAGCCATGGCTCTGTCACCATTAGCAGAGGGACCTAACACCTCATTTTTCTCAACAATAAAATAGAACTAACAAGTAGAGTAATAAGAACAGCTAATAATGAAATAGAGTTTAAGGATTAAACGGAATGTGAGTAAATGGCACAGCATGTGGTACCTCCTGTATAGTAAATGCTCAATAAAGTTTTGCCATACTTATGTGTTGTTATTGTCTACCATTGTGTTGAACCTAAGGTAACTGACTCCTGGGTGCCCTTCTACCCCACCAGTACAATGGGCATTGCCTTTCACTCGGGTCGAGAGTCTCTGTGGCTTGGAGTTATAAGTAACTATCTTCTTATCTTATATATACTTGAGAGGTCACTCAGGCAAAACATCCCCTTTTAAAATCAAAGCATTGCAAGCTGCTAATCTCAGCACTCTGGAGGCTGAGTCAAGAGGATCGCCGTGAGTTCAAGGCCAGCCTGAACTACATAGTGAGACTTTGCCTCCAAAAAACTAACTAACTAAATAAATCCATAGTATATTATACATCACAAAACTTTGTTTTGTTATATAATTTTACTGTCTTAGTTACTTTCTTATCTCTGAGACACAACAACTGACTCCCTCACATTAAAGAATGAAAGATTTATTAATTTTCAGCTCACAGTTTTTAGAGGATTCAATACGTAGCTGGCTGCACCGTGGCAGGAAGGGCATAGAGGAAGGGTCTGGCCGGGGAAAGTTGTTCGCGTTGCAGCAGCAGGAAGCCTCGAGCATAGAGAGGAGCTGGGGAGGGAGAGGCCCCCTTCCAGCTCACACCCCCACCTGCCAACAGCAAGTCAGCCTCAGTTCCCCCATGACCCAGTCACCTTCCCAAAGCCTGCCTCTGAACACATGAGGCTTTTGGAGATGACCCTAGATCTAAACCCTAACAATTACTATCATGATTACCTAACATTTATTAAACAATCACCGTTTTCCAGGTTCTACCCTCGGTACTTTTCCTCATCTCACTTAAACCTCACCACACCCTATAAAATAAATGTTAACCAATATTCTCATTTACACATAAGGAAACTGAGCCCTAAGGGAAAGGGCACTAAAGCATCACCACTCGCTTCTGCCTGATGTCACAAAGACACCAAGGACAGAGAAAATGCAAACCTTTGTCTGGTTTGAAGGCCTCTGCTCCTAGCATTCGTGCTCTGCTGCCTCCTTTTTGCTTTTCTGTAGGAAATTCACACTCAGAATCGATCTAAATATTCCCATTGTAATAGATGGAGAAATTAAGACTGACAGAGAAGCTAACACCACCCACATAACTCACTAGCAGTTAGCACCAAGGACCCTTTCATTCCCCACATCTCTGCAGGTGCCAATCAATACAAGTATGGCAAGAACCGAGCTGAAGAGGATGCCCGGAGGTACCTGATAGAAAAAGAGAAGCTGGAGAAAGAGAAAGAGATGATTCGGACAGAGCTGATGGCCTTGCGACAGGAGAAAAGAGAGCTAAAGGAAGCCATTCGGAGCAGCCCAGGTATCTGTGTGGGTGTGGACCTGAGTGCCTGTGGGTGGCACACCTTGGCATTTCCCCTGGTACAGTAAAGGGAGATCTTTTGCACAGGTCACCTTGTATCCTACCCAGATATGTTAGTCAGATTTCCCTCGCTTTAACAAAATACCTAACATAAATCAGCTTTAAGGAGGAGAGGTCTATTTTGGTTCACAGTTTCAGGGGTTTCAGTTCATGGTCAGCCAGCTAGTGTGTTTTAGGCCTGTGGCAAGGCAGAAACACCATATGCAAGGGCACTGAGGAGAGCTAACCTTATGGAAACCAGAAAGGAGAGAGAGAGCCAGAGGGGAAGTGCCTGGGGACAGATACAGTACCCAAGGTCACACTCCATGACCCTCTTCCCTCCACAAGCCCTTATATTCTGTTCCCATCACCTCTCAATAAAGCCCACAGATTACGATCTCATCGATGAATTCATTGACTGGTGAATTTAAGCCTTCATGAGCCAATCACCTTTCCAAATCACCCCGTCCTCTGAACTCATAGGCCTTTTGGGGGACATTTTAGATCTAAACCACACCACCAGGATAGACAGCTCCTCCTTATCCTCCCCCTCCACTTCCTCATTCTTGATCATCATCATTGCTCCTACTCAAAGGAAGTATCATCCATTCCATAACTGCTTTTGGATAAGTGGATGAAAAGCATCCCAATAATGTGTACACTCAGTGGAGTAAGATGCAAACTGACTTTAGAAGTATGAAAAACAAAAGTGTGCCTTAGAATAAAGGAAATAAACT
The DNA here is from genome assembly GCA_004365215.1 of Cuniculus paca. Classification (NCBI taxonomy): domain Eukaryota; kingdom Metazoa; phylum Chordata; class Mammalia; order Rodentia; family Cuniculidae; genus Cuniculus; species Cuniculus paca. The sequence continues at coordinate 7,832 of RJWT010036732.1, read as the reverse complement.
ATCTAGAACCTCCCGTTCATTCATTCGGAGCTAAGTATGAGACACTGGTGTAAGTGGTGAGAGTGACATTCAGTGACGCATCCTAGTATCCCCTTCTGAAACCCTAGGGCCTTGGGAGGCTCTGCCTGCTCTAGGCTCCCCTATCCGCCATTTTCTGCTGTATTTCCTGTGAATTCTCTATCTGGCTACAGTTCACAACACTTTAAACTGGTTTTTCCACATATGTGAGCGAACAGAAGTCCTGTCCTTGTAGAACAGGTCCCAAGACCCTGTGAGAATCTGTGGGATCTATGGACCTGCCCTAAGAAAAAAAAAAACTACCACAATTCAAAATGTTACATGCAATTTCAGGGGCTCATGTGCCTGCCTCTGGAGCCCACCCACAGACTGTCCACGAGCCTCAGGTTGAGAACTTCTGGTTTAAAGAATATGACACATTTTCTGCAGAAAAGAACTCAAATCAGTCGCAGAGGCAGGAAGGAAGTCTGGTTTCAGTAAAAAAGAATTTTCCAAACGGAACCAGCATTTGGAGGAGCAGACTATCTTATGGGGGTTGTTTTGTTTTGTGTTTTGAGACAGGGTCTCACTTTGTAGTTCAGGCTGGCCCTGAACTCACTGTGTAATCCAGGCTGGCCTCAAACTTGCAGCAGTCGTCCTGCCTCAGCCCCTCAAGTGCTAGGATTACAGGCATGCACCACCACAACCGGCCCAACTATCTTTCTTGTCATGATGAACATCTTTTGTTTCTATAGCTGATTCATCTTGAAACATACCAGATTATTATCTTTATTTATTATCTCTCACACACACACACACACACACACACACACACACACACACACAAATACAAACTGCATAAGGGCAAAGATCTTTGTCTCATCTGTTCACTGATATGTCCCAAGGGTCTAGGACGGTGCTTGGTACATAGTAAGAACTCAGTAAACATTTACTGAGGGAACGAATAATGAACTTAACATTTCTGGGAAACCTTCCGATGCAGTCTCCCTCACAGCAAAGAATGGAGGCAAAGACCCAACACAGCACTTGGCACAAGAGGGTACTAATACAGAAGGTTTGTTGGATTAAACTTCGTAAGCACCAGAATCCTACTGATGACTCTGGTCTGTGGAAAGCTCTGTGTCAGGGCTGTTTTTGCAAGTAACAGAAACCACAATCAAACTAGTAAAAAGGAAAAGAAGAAAAATGTAAGTGGGAAGTTCGGAGGTCAGGTGTAATAAACCCGAGGGATTTAAATGATGTCACCAGGAAGCTTATCCCTCTAACTCGTGCTTGGGCCTCCTCTTTTGGTTTCATTCTTTCTCATACGGTGGCACAGTGGCTGCCCAGGGGTGAAGGCTGGAGCTTCACCAAGACCTCTTAGCCACCCCAGCAGCGAGAGCTTTTCATCCCAGTGACTGCCATCATGACCCTGGGAATCACTCCTATTGGACCAACTCTGATCCCTAAACCAATCACTGACCAGAATACGAGAGGTGATTTGGGGCCAAGGCTCACTTATATGTCAAACCCTTGAACTAAGAGAGGTCAGCTTCATTCAAACTGCAAGGAAAGGGAAGGGAAAGCCTGTTTCCCAGGAGAAAAATCAGTATGCTGTTGGCAGAAGAGAGGTACTAAGCAGGAAAACACCGCACCACTCATTGCAGAGCCGGAAGCCCAAGCCCCAGGTCTGTCTTAAGCAAGACCGAGAGGCTGGACAGATGCCCTGGGAAAGACAGACAAGGGCCTGACTCCCAAGCTCCGGGCCAGGCTCAGCCGTTTCTCATTAGTGTCTCTGGACTCAGGGGCAAAGCTAAAGGCTCTGGAGGAAGCGGTGGTCAGCTTGGAAGCACAGTGTCGAGAGAGGGAGGAGCGCCGCATCGACCTGGAGCTGCGGCTGGTGGCTGTGAAGGAGCGCCTGCAGCAGTCCCTGGCAGGGGGCCCGGCCCTGGGGCTCTCCATGAGCAGCAAGAACAGGAGTGCGGTGAGTCCACCGCTGCCACCGCCGGGGCAGCTGTTTCTTGGTCCCCTCTTATGTGACAGATCCCTCCATCAGCATTTCTCTTTGTGGGCAGAAGTTGTGCTCATTTACAGGCAAGAAAACTGCAGTCCAAGGGGGAGAGGGCGTGTGCCACCTGCAGCACGACTAGAACAGGGACTCTTACGGCAAGTTCTTTTTGTTCTCTGACTTTTTATACTAAGGGTGATCTTAGGAATGACTGTGGAGCTATTGATATATGGGCTACCATGAATTGAATAACAAGCCGATGTTGTTCTACCACCATTGGCCAGTACTGTGTCTTACCCTGTATTTTCTGTCTTCACAGCAGTTCTGTGAGGTAGTATTGAGCATTTTAACCACACTTGACAAGCCAGGAGACAGGTTCAGAGGTCTTGAATAACTTGCTCGAGGTCACTGAGCAAAGCAGAAGACAGGATTCCAAACCCAGGGAATCAGATCACAGAGCTCTGCTTGACCACCATGACACTCGGCCTCTCTTGGGGTCTGGAGCCTGCCCAGTCCCGTGCTGGGAGCTGCATGCATTACTGCTAATGTTCCAGCATGCTCCTTTCCAGCAGGACTCGCTGACCCCACTCTTACAGAGAACTTCCCTGACCTCATCTCCATCACGGTCTTCAGCCTCTGCAGTTGCTGACATTAGGGGCCGATAACTCTTTGTTGTAGGAGACCACTGTACACATTCTACGATGGTTAGCCACATCCCTGGCCCCTTCCCATTGGTTGCCAATAGCATCCCTTTCTCAATCGTGGCAACCAGAAATGTCTCCGGGTCTTGCCAGATGTGCCCTGAGAGGGCAAAGTCATCCCTAGTTGGGAACCATTGTTCTAAATTCGCAACATTCTTGTCCGTTATTATTCCTCATAGTTCTTACTACAGTCTGTGTCTGTGTGTGTGCGCGCGCATGCGCGTGTTTGTATTGTGCCCTTGTTTGTATAATGTCTTCTCTCCACTACTATAGTTTGTATTTTTACTAAGAATTGGAGGCCAAGGTTGTTGCTTAGTGATGGAGCACCTGACACATGCAATGGCCTAGGTTAGATCCTAGCATGACACAGACACGAAACTGTACTAGGTTTATTTTATCATTATATCCCTACCCTTTGCAAAGTCTGAATAATAGTGAGATGTAATACATGTCTGTTGAGTGAATCAGTGCCTTGCCTGCTTTCAGATCATAGAATGGAGACTCAAAGAGATGAAATCCCTTGTCTGATAAGGATGAGCTGTCCTCACGAGTGGTACAGTAGCACTACTGTTCCAGGTCACACCGCCTGGGCCAGCCACACCCAATGACTCTGAAGACAGAACTGTGGCTCACGCCCCTACACTTCCTCTCCAAGTGATTCTTCCAACCTCATTTTACAGATGAAGAACACGTGGGCCAGAGTCACAGAGGGGTGGAGGAACTAGAACTGGTTCTAGGAATCACAGCTGCTTCCTACTCCCTGCATGCCAGGCATTTCTGGTCGGAGTGCTTGCTCCCTTTGCCACCCTTTGGAAATAAAAGGAAGTCACTAAATTCTTCACAGGTTTAGCTGTCAAGATGTCAGCGTTAAGGAACTATACTCAGTAAAGTGCGAAGCAAGTGTCTGGAAGACGTAAGTGTGAAGGTAGTCTAACTAGTAGGGAGGAGCACCACAGAGGACAAGCCCCCAACAAAAAGAGCGTGGCTGTGGGGTTCACTCTCATACTTACCGGTCACATGACCCTGCATAGCCGCTTGACTTTCCCAGTTTCCTCATCTGTAAAATGGATGACTAGTCATAGTGTACCTACTTCACAAGCTTAGTGAAAAGCTACATAAACCCGGCATGGTGGCACATGCCTGTAATCCTGGCACTCGAGAGGCCGAGGCAGGAGAATCCCTGCAAGTTCAAAGCCAGCCTGAGCTACATAGTGAGTTTAAGGCCAGCCTGAACTACACAGCAAAACCCTGTCTCAAAAATAAATGCATACAACAATAAATAAAATGCTGCTATACTTTAAAAAAAACAAAAACAAAAAAGCTGCATGAGTTAATCCATGCCATACTTAGAGCATAGTGAAGGTTCGGTAATTTTAATTGTTACTGTCTTTATGCCAACGCCTTCCATATCTTCTTCCCCTCACCCTTTTGTGTTGATGTTTGCCTCATGTCTTTTATTTTAGAGTGCTTATTCTCTTGAGCGAAGGTTGGGTGCAGGTAGCATTACATCTCACCTATTGAATTCTTTTAAACTTTTTTCTTGCCCTTAACAGGAAACTACAAATAAACCCCGAAACAATGTCCCAGAGCAGTCTCTGCCTGTCAACTGTGTTTCCGAGCTACGGAAGAGGAGCCCGTCCATCGTGACTTCCAACCAAGGAAGGGTGCTACAGAAAGCCAAGGTACACCCATAATGAAGCTAATCGAAAGTCAGAGCTCTGATAGCCCTTTTTATGGAACCTCACCCAAAACCAAAAGTTAGGGAAAGAGGGAGAGAACTGCCAATACACCCATGCAATACAATTTATGAACTGTCCGCAGAGGACCTATTCAGAACCTGCTCACTCTTTCTTAACACATAGCTCTTCCCATTGGTGAGGCTGGTGCAGGAGGACTGTGAGGCTGATGCAGGAGGACTGCCAGCTTGAGGCCAGCCTAAGCTACGTATGCACACATACATGTGTGTGCACACAGACACGCACAATTCTAACAAACTCAGTCATCTGGTTTCTAAACCTACAAATGTTTTGAGACAGGAAAGGTCCCATGTCAGATAAGGGGTGACAGGATTTACCCAAAGTTATTGCAGGAGCAAAGATACAAACTCGCCTTTGCCTGTCCTCAGCCCAGAGCTCACTCCGGGATGCAGGTCCACGGTCCCTTCTGTGTAACTCATGGGGTCAACTGTGCTTCAGGCCTTTTTGGATTTTAGAAAGGCGTGTACTGAGCATGATGAAAACCCCAGCCTGTTTCAGGTGGTACCCTACCGGCCAATGTGAATGCAGTAACTACACAGTGAGCCCTGTGCATGTTCATGCTGCGCGGACTGAGGATTGTAATCAGCCTGGCATCATCTCATGTCAGAGTTTGCCACCCAATGGGTTTATGCCGAAATGCTTAAGAAATATGTTGGCTTCAGAGCTTTCCAGATTTCAGAATTGCAGATAAGAAAGTGGGGGCCTCAAAAATAAACGTCCAGCACCTCAGAGATGCTCGGGAAAGGTTTTGCTGAAGTTAAATCTGAGACCTACCTGGCAGCGGCATGTAACACCTGAGAAATTTCTGGGTGATGAGACTGGAAACATAATTTGATATGGAAGGACCTCAGTTTGCTAGCTAAGAAATGTGGGGAGTAATGAGTGTTCTCTTTGTTAAGATGAAAAATTATACAGCAGGGAACCCAAGCAAATCCCTGCTCTTATGGAGCTGAGAATGTAAACTTCAGTAAGTGCACTGACATAAAATGAAGCAAAACAAGGGAAGAGAAGGTGACAAAGAATGGAGGTGGCTATTTTAATGTCAGTGACAGCAAAGGCCCTTTTGAGGAGGTGACACATAAGCTGATAACTGAATGGGATATGACAGAGGGGACCCTGTGAGGATCGAGGGAAAGGTGGCCCAGGAGGAGACAGGAGCAAATGCCAAGTCTGCACAGCGGGAGAGAGGACACCTGACATCGAGCTGATCTGAGTCTGGTGAAGGGAACCAGAGGTGTGCACCGGAAGATGGGATCAGAGAAGTAACCAGCCAATGCATGGACCACTGATACTGGGGGTCCACGCACTTATTTTTGTGAAGAGCCAGGTGGTATGTCTTTCAGAATTTGCCAGCCTTATGGTTTACTTCCTAACCACTCTGCCATTGTAACCTGAAAGGAACCATAGACTAGAGGTAAAGGAGTAAAGAACGTGGCCACTTCTCACTAAAACTTTCCTTCCAGATGTGAAAATGTGAATTTCGTATCATTTTCACCTGTCATGAAATAGCACACTTCTTTTGCTGTATTTTCCCAAACATTTAGAAATATGACAAACACTTTTGACTGACAGGTTATAGAAAAGCAGACAAGACAGACTTGACCACTGGGCCACAATTAGCCAGTGCTTTATTTAACAACTCGCAGACCATTTGGGGAACCGTGGGTTTTGTGTAACATAATGGAAAGTCACTGGACAGATTGGAGTAAGGGTTTTTAATGTGACTTACATTTTTTAAAAGGTCATTCTGAGCTGAGCATGGTAGCACATGCCTGTAATCCCACCTCTCTGGGAGGCTAAAGCAGGAGGATCACAAGTTCAAGTCCAGCGTGGGCAACTGAGAAACTTAGTAAGATCCTTGCTCCAATTTAAAAAAAAAATTGAAGGGTAGGGATATAGCTCAGTATAAAGGCCCTGGGTTCAAGGCCATACCACCATCCTGCAAAAGCTATTCTAGCTACTATGTTGAAAATGGAAGAGGGGACAAGAGAGGTCTACATGATGAAATGACTTACTCAGGGCCACAAAGTTACTGAGTAGGACCAGGACTCTATTGGAGATCTTTAACCAAGTACACTAAAAAAAATTTTATCCAGCAGTCCCACTAGAACAGTCAAGAACTTGATTTGTCTTGTCTTTCTGTACTTCAGGAATGGGAAATGAAGAAGACCTAGAAAGAGGCTGAGGATTTCATTCCAAAAGAAATATCAGCTTGTCCACCTAAGGCGGAAATGCTTTTTTTTCCCCCAAAGAGACACCAGGAGGAGACTGGAAGTAGCCCCTGCTTTCTGGGCCAACCAGAAGACTGGCCTTTATTGTCTGCATGATTTTAGGGGTCTGGGGAGGGAAGAAGAAGAAGGGAAGAGGAAAATGGAGGGCATCCTTCTGACTTTACAACGGGTGGAAATAGGGGTGGAGGGAAACGGAAGTCCGTACAACCCCAAAGGTTTTGTTAGCTACCTTTGCCTTCCCTTCTGAAGACGAAATGAAAGCACGTGTGAATAAGCCATTCCATCCCATCCCAGCCTCCCATTCCTAGTCCTTAAGGCAAGGAGGGCAGTGCTGGAACATATGTGGTGCAGTGTAAAGGGAAAAGACTTGGCCATCTCCGCTGATCACTTATGCTAACTGCATTCCTGTTGGGCACTACTGACCACCTGTGGGCAAAGCAAACAGGCTGCAAAATCAGTAACATTGTCCCTGCCTGCACAAAAGCTAACAAGAGCCATCAAGAGCATGCAACCCTGCAGTCATTCCTCATCTGCTTTAGATCTAAGCAGAGTGCAGCTACCGGAAACTTCCAGATTCAAATATTTTAAAATCAAATGCCTGAGTACCCAGAGGGCAAACAGGGTTGATCAACTGATGTCTTTTAAATTCACGGCAATGGAAACATGAAGTTGTAACGTCCACAGGATGTCGAAGGTGTTGAACAGCAGGGTCATTTGCTGCCAAGTCAAGTCCTTCATCTATTTTATGTGACATGGACACTCCTGGAGCCATAGTTAGAAGTATGTCTTTATCGGAATGAAGTTCTTATCTTGCACTGGGAGGTCCACTGCCCTGCCCTTCTGTGTCTGCTACAAACCAGAACTATCCAGGAAAACTAGAGGATGGTGGCTCTTTGCTGCCACATGGGTGCTAAGCCTTTTACAAACACTTGATTCTTTTACAAATGGTGCAGGGACCTCAAGTCCTAAGCAGCCTCCTTTATGCCACTCACTACTGTTTCAACACTGTAGGCACTTTATGGGTCTGCCTTTAACATGTTTCTCTCCAATAAAGATAAAACTGTTAACTCTTAAGAGCTCAACAGTTAGCTCAAGGGGGGAGAAGGGAAATCCCAAAATAACCTGTGGACATTTTGCT
>RJWT010036731.1:0-13195 GCA_004365215.1 Cuniculus paca | reverse complement strand
GTTGGAGTTCCTCCTGTTGCTCATGACATTAAGAGCAACACAAAAGAAATCAGTGTAACCATCTGGAATAATGAGCTAGGTTAGAGAATATAAGTAAGATTTTAACTAAGTGTAGACCCAATCAATATAGTCTCTGTTGACACTCAAAAAATATTTGGCTCATGTACTATCTTGCCTTGAGCTGATTGATAGAAAGCAGAGAAAGAAGCTAGTGGAGACCCCCTTAGTACTTTCAGAAACTGAAGGGTAGTTTGATCAGATATCATTCAGGAAAACAACCCTGGCAGATAGCAGATAACCTCATTGGGGGAAATGATTACCATCCTCTATCAATCTCCAAAGGATTCCAGGAGGCTACAAACCTCTTTTGACAAACCCTGGTGTTGAATGAAATGAGAAGACCATACCTGGGGCAATATAATAAATAAGCATTTTGTCACAGAAAGGAAGAAAGTGGAAGAATTTCAATAGAGCTTTAATACAATGAATCTATTTGATTTTTCAAATCCATATCACACAAATATTCAAATGACAGTATCTTTTAACTTTATTTTGTGATTCAAATTCACAGCCCTTGATGGAGAGAGAGAATTCTTATTTTTTGGAAAGCATAGATTTACTCTAGCAGGAACTTGCTTACAAAAGATAATCACTAAAATGTCACATCTGGAATTTTCAAAATGAGCAGGACCATGGTTCACTAAGGATATATTCTCATTTCTTCTAACCACCCTTACTACTTAGCCATCTAAAATAACCAAGGTAAGGACAAGCTGCTGGGTAAAACTTACCACCTTTGTAGATTTGGAAGGAATTTTTTTTTCCTTCCTTGGGAAAGTAAATTGGTGACCGTGAAGATCTGAGTAAGTCTTTGTAGCTAGAAAAGAACACATAGCTACTTTGCTGTATATGTATTTAAAGCCTTGTTGTAAGCCAGTCCAGGGCAGGCTCTGACAGCAACTTTGGGTATACGTTAGGAACTTCATAGGTGAATACTTGACCTTCTTTTCTTTTATCTAGATTGTTCTTCAATTGACTACTTCTGCCTGATGAGATTTTTCACTGTACTTACCTCCAGTTTTCTTCCAGTTCATGTTTTACCCACTTTCTATGATGCAGATCTCATTCCAGTGTAGCCTCCACACCTCTCAAAGCCTCAACATAACGCACTCACCTCATGACCTTATTCTAAGACATGAATTTTTACCTTGTACTAGAATTTCTTGTATATACGTCCATATTCACCATTTAAGTACATGCTCCTGTAGGATAGTGGCCAAGTTTTCATTGTTTTCCAGATTGAAACTAAACTTACAAATTGCTCAATAATTATTTTTCTTTTTTTATTGGTATATAGGACTTTCTGAGCAGAAACCCAATTACATATGAAAAAATACCACCAATGAACAAATGGGATTATATTAAATTAAAAAGCTTCTGCACAACAAAGGAAGCAGCCAGCAGTGAAGAGACAAGTTACAGAATACAAAAGGATGCTTTCCTACTACTCCTGGGGTGGAGGACTAAATAGCTAGAATATATAAAGAACTCAAAAAAATTAGACTGCCCCTTCAAATAAAAGACTTAACTTTAAAAATTGGCAATTAAAAGGAGCATACCATTTTCAATTAAAATTTCTTATGGAGTGGAATATGATTTAACATATCTTTTCTGGAAACAGAAAAAAATCCAAATGTTAATAATGTATTTTGCTGTAGGGAGGGGAAAAAAAAGTCAAAGTAAAAAGAATTAAAATGTGCTATGAGTGTTATCATTAAGCAGTATGAACATGTATGAATAAAATTTAAAATTTAATTAAAAATAAGAATAAATCAGATATATAAATATTTTCAAAGTACATGTTTATTGGCACTAAATAGACCACTGAACAAAAGAATTTATGCATTCAAAATTAGCAGTAATGAGAAAATGTAGAAGTACAATGGAAAACCCATTTCTACATGTATATTTATTTAAATAATTATAATTCAATAGGTCACTGAAAAGAATACACACATGTATGTGTATTTATGTATGAATGCCAAAAATTAGTATCTGTGTTTAGTTTTTCAACCACAAACCACGTAAAATCACTAGAACTGAGTAAAATATTTCAAATGTCAGATTAAAATCCTTGGTGAATACTATCCTGATTTTCATTAGAAAAAAAAGAACAAGAGAGAAAAGAACAAGTAAAATTACCACAATACTCTTTTCTCAAAAGATTTTCTTTTTCTATAAAAGCTCTGTGCTTCAGAAGCCTCATGTAGTTTCTAAAATTTTGCACTAACAATCACCTACAGAAAAGTATGTAAAGATGTTATAAAGGCACTATAATCATTGGTTTTCTTGTCTTTCCACTGTTGTTTAGGTGAGGAAAGTTACAAATTATTTTCAAGACAGGAATATGACATTTCCACAGATGGGTACTTTCCAGCACAAATGTAAATTGCAGAACAAATAACCTTTTCTTTTCATGAGAAATGGAGTCTGTCGTTGCACAAAGCATACTTTAAAATTACAAGGAACATGGAAAACACTTTGAGTAATTATTGTTGGCGGAGACATAATTGTGTTTAAATTTCTTCTTTGCCCATGTACTTATTCTCTCCCTTTTTGACTTCTCAACTAAATTCCTTTTTGGAATCAGGTTTCAAACTGGAATTAATTTTTATTCCACATGAAGTGAGATGTGTGACAGTGTATGAAGTGCATAGTAGACCACATTTTTTAAAGCTTCTTTCGAGAAATTTATTTTTGTGTAAGTCACGCTAGTGGATTGCATAGATTTTCTTTTCCTAGTTAGGGGACAAAAATCAATGATTACAATCATTATGTATTAACATATGGAACCAAACACTCCAAAGGTGTCCCATAGACTGGCAGTGACAGAACTAGGACTGAATTTTTGTTTATTTCCTATATTCTACATTAAAAATATTTCATACTGACTTGCTTGTTTTTCAGCAAATTCATACCCTTTGCAGTGACTGTATTGACCCCAGTGTTAATGAAAAGTACAGAATCTGTGACAAAGAATATATGCTCCAGAAAGATTAACTTAAAAGCATTGCTCATTTTAGCCTTCATTCTTTAGAAGGTTCTGGGAATAAGTACTTTCAACCTTGATATGAACAAGGTTCTCAATGCAGAATGAACTCTAAGTTGGGTTGGACCACAGTGAAGTGTGTTGAAAGCCATTAGTAATTAAAAGCATGGCTCTGTGCTGATTTGCTTTATGGTATATTTCATGCTGCTCATGCACAGTAGGTAATACACATGGATTCAGCATAAATTTAATTTTGCACATTAAGTGAAGTGCAATAGATAAATTATGCCTTAAGAGGAGCAACCAGCTGCCATAGCCACTTCAACTAATGTACCCTGGAGGTGCCTGAGCACATCAGTAGTGTCGAACCACTAATGCATCCTGGATATCTACATGGATATATTTGCTGTGTGGAGTCAGGAGTAGCTTTCTGGCTCTCAGGGGTGGGGAGCTGGGGAAGGGAACTGGTTCAGCTTCCTGGGAACCAGCTGCTCCCCTGGATTCTTATGAGTGTTTTGCCATGCCTGGCCTCATTTTGGAGCTTGGCGGAAGGGTTTTAGAAAGGACTTTCTCATGACCTGGAGAAGTGAGGAGAGAACGAGACCCCAAACATCCCTCTCCTGGCTTATCTGAAGGATCTAGAGTCCATAGGAAATGGGAATTCCACTGAGGATTCAGAAATCGGAAAGGATGCCATTACTGCAAAGATGGTTGAATTAGTGGTGCTGGGGGAACACTTACTTTTGAATTTCCTGGCATCCTCAGACCTCATTTCTCAATCTTAATGTTCACTTTATGGTCATTTTTGTATTTAATATATCTACTTCCCTTACAGGGAACTGAAGCAGAACACTCTGAGGGTTTTAAGGAAGAAAACAGATCTCCTTTCTGTGGTGAGATCCATTCCTGTGGCCAGGAATGGTGATGACATGCTTTAAGTTATTTGAGAGGAGCAAGCAGCTACAAGTTCCATTGGAAATGGGGGTCTGATTGTTTTCAGCCAAGCCCAGATAATTGAAGTTTCATCCTCTTGGTCATCCCCTCTTGGGGACCCATGACTGCACCTGTTCAAGGATTGTACTCTTTCCCACGAGATGGGAAAGAATGGCTCGTCAGTGCCTGTCATCACGTCCTCTTGCCCATTGGAAGCACCCGACTAGGCCTGGCTTTCTTCAAATAATCCATATGCTAGACTTTTTTCTAGGATGAATGGAGTCTGTAGACTGCTCCTGGATCTTAGAAAAGGGAATCCAAATATACCGAGTCCTGTGAAAGGGAAGACTAGAAAATCAAAGTGTAATGAAAGTAACAACTTACCATGTGCCAGACTCCAATTTAAGTACTTTACTTACCTAATATTTTCTGAGTCTTCATGGAAACCTATAGTTATTTTCATTCTGCAGTGGAGCACACTGAGGTGCTGAAACTCAAGGTAATTTTCCAAGGATGTATGCATCTGGTAAGAAACTGAGTCTGCATTCAAATCCAAATTGCTGGATTTAGGACCTGTGTTCTTCACTACCACATTACTCTGCCTCACATTGCATTTGACCATAGCTTGCATTAGAGTTGTGATTTTTTTCCTTCAAAAACTACAATGTTTTTCAGCTTATTTGTTTGTGTCGGTAAAGCAGATTGCCTTGTCTCAATGCAAACATTTTCTTGAATGAAAACTGAAGAATGCTCTTTACACAGTCAGTCTATTCATGATGAATCATTTCTAATCCAATGTTTCAGAGGAAAATTCTAATACAGAAGGGACAGAGAGGTAGATTTCTATTACTCATTAGTTATGTAATTAGCTAATTAGTTGACTTACAGAGATCAACTTTACCTTGGAGATTACAAATGCTCTTTCTAAAAGAAGACTGTAAGACTATGGGGTTGCTGGTTCCTCTGAGATCTTTTTTTGGCTCCGTTAGAGAAGAGGGATTAAGACAGAGGCTGAAACCCATTAGTATCAGATTATGAGAGTCCTTCATGAATATCTCTTCCCAATTCTGTGTTCAGTGACACAGCATGTTGGTAGCTAGACATTTGCCATGACAGGAGTACTTACATAAGTACCATAATACTTGCAAACACAAACCATAACTTTATTTTTATTTTTGAGACTCAGTGGTGAAACATTTACCAGGCTATCACATGGGTTCACAAGCCTTCCAGACCATTTTGGATACTTGGTTGTTCTTATTCCATACTCCTTCAGTCTAAGACTCTCAAAACTAGAAAAATTTCTCATCAGCAGCATGAAACTATGACATATAAAGCACTACTCACATGTTGAATTTAACAATGCTGGACTTAGGCATTATTTGTCAGAGCATGTAGTAAATTCTGTAATATTTATAACACTGAAAGTGGGTGGATGGTGGTAGAGTTCCTCACAACTTTCTCCTAAATAAACCCATGGTCTGCACAGGGAAGAGAAGCAGATATTAAAAATTTTGATGATGAAAGGAGGTGCATATCATTTGTTTGGTAGAGATTAGTGCTGTGGACAGAACTTTTCTTCATCAGTAACTATTTCTACTTTGTATTCAATTTGCAGTAAATAGGATTTAAAGGGTGTCAAGTTAGGCATTAGATTCTCAGGGCTCCACAGTTAACTTTTATCTAAAATTCCCTACAGGCTCCAGACACATCATTTAACCAATCTGTATCTAAATTGGTTAGCCCACGTTTTGTTTTCATTTGTAGATGGCAGAACCCATGTTAGCCAAAAAGAAATTTACTGAATAATTAGGAGGCTCAAAGAATAGATGGGAAGATGGACGAAGCAGGCCTCGAGATAGAATAGCACGAGGGCATTGCCACAAACCGGTCCCTTCCTTAGCACTGAACAACCACGGGGAGGGTAGCAGTCAATGCCATTTAGCCCTCCCTGCCTGTGATTGCACAGTATAAGAGCCAATGGCTTGGACTCAGACTCTTACCAATTGGAGTTGGGAGGAATAGGGACAGAATGACTTCACATAAAGTGGTGGAAAGGCAACTCCCCAAATGAGAATCAGAATACATTACCAAAATACTGAAAATAGACACAATGTGGCCAACCTCTCATTTAACACTACAACATCCAATGGAGAAGTCTAGAAACCATCGTCTACATCAGAGTAATTTGCAAAATGTTTTGAACATCTATGATAAAGTTCTGAAGACTTTAGTCATAGGTCAGATAGTATTGAGCAAGTTTTATTCAAGCTAAAAAGTCTGAGTCAAATTTATGCTTAATTTATAGACTATGAGCTTATCTTAACTCCATTCCTGATCCATTTTATGCCTTTACCTTGTTTTCTTTTTTGATTTATATTCATTTATAAATTTTGGAATGTAACTATTTTTTGTACCCTCTGAAGTTGCTTGGAATCCATTTTACAATAGGGAGTTATATAAATAAATAGATACTTGCACTAATTTCTTAGGATACTTCTTTAATTTTAATGTCTATTTTTCTCATTCAGACAGCTTTGATATTTCAGTCCACAGGATGCAGCCTCTTAAATTCAAATACAATATCAGATTTACCCTGTCCTGGTAGATACTTACACAAAATACAGAGTTTCTCTTTTAATCTTTTTACTTACATTCACATGCAGAAGAAAGCGATGCCATAGAAGTAAGAAGAATGATAATTATTTCCCGAGAGAACAATAATTTTGCAATAAATTTCAAAAACAGCACGATCTAGCAAATTAAGCTTAGAGCCAAGGATATTAAACAGAGTTAACTTTGTAGAAATAAATTCTAATAGCCCAGACTTCAAACATTACTTTGAATGTGTTCTTTTTGTTTTATTTTGTTTTGTTTTTTTAAAGCAAGTAAGGGGATCCTTAATGCCTTCATTTGTGAAGCTGAATTTTTTTGGTAAAGTCTGGATGAGTGAAACCTTTTTCACACCAGGCAGAATATAATGAACACATGTATATACTGTATGCTCACTTTATTTTAATATTAATAGACTGCTGAGTAAGCAATATTGATAGCAACATCTCCTTCAAAGGAAATCTGTACTTTCCTGCCATGCTTCTGTTCTTTGGCAACTCCACATGGAAACAGTATTTCTTTGATCCTATATTTAGCACTGATGTTGTTTATGTTTAAAAGTTAAAAATAACTCTTTAAAAACACAGGCCATACGGTAATAATAAAGGCACATTCTCACCTTTAGAAAAGTTTATAAGAAAACTTGGGTTGCCTTTCATAGCTGTATCCTTAAGCAGTGATGCCTGAGAGGGCTTGAATGGAGTTGAACTCCTTATGAAAATACTCCCTTCAATTTTCTCCTCTGTGTATGTGCTCTGGCCTATTGAAATGCTAACTTGACTATTTTGTTTTAGACAAGATTTTGCTCAAGAAAATCTTCGTTTTAGTCAGCATTTTGAAGAGAACAGATTCAGTGTGGGACACAGAAATTTCCAAGAGTAGCTTATAATATTTTCCCATAGAGTCAAATACATAAGGATGCCAGAGACCCATCCTTGCACTAAAGATCCAAAAAATCCAACCAAGTGCCTGGATCCTATGGCAGTGTCCCACGCGAGTCCAGCTGAAGGCCTAGGGAGTACACAGCAAAGTCCCATGCAAGTGTGTATCAGGAGGCCAAGGAATTCTTGATGGAAGACCATAGGATCTGTGCTGAAAAGTCCAAGGGCCAGTATCGGAGGACAGATGTCTGTGCTGGCACGCTGAAAGACTGTACCTGGAACCCAGAGAATCTGTGCAGAGATCCAGGAGAGGATGCCCAAGGCAAAGGCAAAGACCTAAGCTGCCAGCAGAAGTAGCCATGCCAAAGGCAAGCAGACAATGCTCAAGGCAAGGACAAAAATAGAGTTCTTCCCAAGAGAACAACAGCCATGCTTGGGAAGATCAGAGAAGCTTCTCCAAGGGAAATCAGCATGAAATCCTCCCCTCCTGTCCTCCCTTTGTACCACTCCCCAGAACCACACTAACTCAGCCCAGTTGGGCATTTTCACCCAAGTTGACCATCAACTAACTAACACAATCTTTAAAACAGAAGAAGAAGAAGAAGAAGGAGAAGGAGGAGGAGGAGGAGGAGGAGGAGGAGGCGGAGGAGGAGGGAAGAGGTCAAAGGAGAAGAGAGACAAGGCAGGATGGGGAAAGAGGAGAGGGGAAGAAAATGGAGGAGTGAAGAAGGAGGGGCAAAAGAAAAAGAAAAGAAAGAAACACGTAAGTAGATCACATGCACATCTATATCTCCATTTCAGATTATCCAACTATCACCTATCTATCAATCAATTGATCTTTCAGCTTACCTAGATTATCCAGCTATCACTTATCTATCAATCAATTGACCTTTCAGCTTACCTAATAGATGCTGTCTTTTTTTTTCTGCTTTAACATGGGAAAACAACTCACAAATGGAAAGACTGAACTTGGCCCTTTCTTACTGAAGTTAGATGCATTCTTCACAGTGCTGTTGCTGATCTATTGTCAGACTATGCCACACTTTCTCATTAATATTAACCATGTCATCTAAAGTGTCTCACTTAGTTTTAAAAGAAGTTGTACTTTTATGGTGGTTTCTAAGTTACCATCAAAGAATTCTGAGACCTTTGACACATACAGGAAATCAACATAATCATGTCCTTGGGTTTTGCGGGCACTGTGAATAATTTTGAAAGACTTAGAGAAAATGTGATTGGGTCTAAATTGAAGTATATTCTACCCTAGCAATGCATTTCATTAAAGAATTGACCAAACTCCCACCAATGTTGCTTGTGGAATACAGGTCATTACTAGAATATCTCTGTACTTGCATGCTGCTTATCAATGACATATATTCTATTTACACATAGAATTTTTTGTGGAAGAAAGCCACTTCTGTCTAATGTAGTTAAAAATTGAAATTTTTTCTCAAACTATTTATGGGTTAGTAGTCAGTCTAGTTTGCTGAGAAATGGAAGAAGGTAAATGCTGTTTTTATTTTGTTTTGTCTTCAGATGGTATCAAAAGTGTGACTGTGTGACTTAGCAATCAGAGATGAAGTATTCATAAAAGTGTCTAGCTGAATGCTTTCTTTGATTGCTGCTGATTAATCAAATCTTTTTAGGATAACCTTGGGCTCCAAACTCAAATTCACTCCAAACTTGCTTCTACAACTCCACATGAAGCAGATCTGTGATCTTGCCAAACCACCTGAAAAGAATTATTTTTCCTGCACACAAAAAATAATTGTCAGTTCTTTAAAGTTCAGACTGTAAAGGTTTGGATAACTAAAACCTTTTCTACACCTTGGTAGCATTCCCAAAGGTTAAATACATTTCTGTTCTAACATCTAGCAGATAATTATGGGAGAGGAATGAAATTTTTCTCAGAAAAGACAGAGAAACCAAGTAGTTATTTGTGCCTGCAAATCCTTTTGGGTCGAAAGAACCACCAAGATAATAAATTGTTTTGCTAAAAACAGGAAGTTTGGCAGAGATGCAAAAGTACAGCTAAACTTTGGCTAGGCAACCCAAAACATTGTGTTCTTCTTTGAAAGTATTTCCAGCAAGGAAAAAAAAAAAGTAGAGTGCCTTGAATACATAGTTGAAGAAACAGTGGAGGCATCTGGCAACATGAACTGCTTGCCAAGCTTGTGGTTGTGCTGTGCCTGCAGATGGAAAGATGTGCCAGTTTTCAGTGACTTATGTCATGCACAGCTGGAAAGACATGCATAAATAAGACCTGGAGTATTACAAAGACCTAAAACATTGGCGCAAATGTTCCTCTCCCCATCCTGTGTCTTCATCCAAACTGTAAAAAAAAAAAAAAAGAAAGAAAAAGAAAAAGAAAAAAAATTAAATAAAAGAAAAAGACTTATTTAGAGTTTAGATAAAATACTGGCAACTTCAGATTGCTCAGGAAAACCTGTTTCTAGGCAGGACTAATTCTGGAAGTTGTTAGTGTCCCCCTCCTCCACTCCCCTCAAATTCTTCATATGCACTGCTTCCAGCTTTATTAATATGACTGTGATTATATGGCATCTGTTTTGGACATAGCCGACTGGGTTGTAATTTCCATTTTAGTCCATCAGTCTGGAAAGACTTCAAAATGTGGGTCAGCAAAATAAAGAAATTAACCAGGGATGTCTGGAAAGGAGAGTATTGTGTCTCTGTCATTTCAGGCTGCAGGGAACCCTGGGATGTCTTGATAGGAGGAGAAACATTGTTTCTCGTGCTTGTAGGGTGTCATCCAGCTGCCAATGGCACTGGGACTCTATTCTTGGTCTGCATCAGGTGATTTTCTTGTAGTTTTGAACTTAGTATCCTAGGAAAAAACTCCGCATTTCAGTACTTGCCACCTATTTGAAACTGGAGACAGTTGTTCATCTCCATTAGTCTCTTACTTGAATAGTGGGGGCAGGAGGCAGAGCAACCCTCACAGGTCAGGAAATAGCACCTTAGCACAAGGACCTAGAGTCATGCTCTAGGGATCCAGGAGCAAGCACAGCTCCCTTCTTCTTTCTTGTGAGATGGTTTTCCCCTAGTCGCTCTTGTCTATTGCTGTCTAGTCTTTGATTATTAGTTTCATCTTTGAAGCAATCTTGATTATAATGTCAAGCTGAGTTCTATTGGAAAGAACATTCAGTAGGCTACCAGCCTCCTACAGTGATGGAATGAGACTATGGGTTTCTGGATCTATCTCCATGGCTTACATCAAGATGACTCTGTCTCTCCAAGCTGTGGATTCCTCATCTGTCAATGAATCTTAAAAATGATGTTTACCCCAAAGTCAAATTAAGAAAAATAAATAAGTAAATATAAGTGAAGTCCTAGCCTCTGGATTGTATGGATCAGTATGTGATGAGCAAGTATTCACTATTATAAAGATAGGGAATCAAGGTGTGATTTCCATCCAGAAGTCAGGTTAGGAAGCTTTTAGATTTCCCAGCTTGGAGTTTTTCTTTATAGGAATAAATTATACCTACTCTGAGTTTGTCGTATTTAAAAATTACAAAAACATATGGTCTGTATTGATTATAAAATAACTGAATGTCTACTATAGTTTTTTTAAGAGCAGAATATATTTATTGAGAGAAAGAAAGCTTCTCTCTGAGGGACAGGAGTCCCAAGTGGGTTGCCAAAGACTCTGGCTTCTCTAGGGGCTTTTATAGAGTAAAATCACGAGGTGAGATGGGTCCAAGGTGAGGAAGAATGGGAATTCCTAAGATGGGCATAAGTGGGACAGAACTATGGTTAACCAATAAGATTAGTTGCTCAGGTAAAATTGATTAAGTCGGGGACAAATGGGGAAGGAGTCACCTAGCCAGCAAGCATGTTCAAGGAGCAGTGACTCTTCCCTTAGGGGGTTGGGATAGTGACTCCTGACTTCCTCAGGGTGTAGAGACCTATTTAGAATATTAGTCCTCAGGAAGTGGGTGCATTTGTTTGATCTTTTGTCTTGAGACCTGATCCACAGCAGGTGTCTGTCTTCCTGACAGTTGCAAGGTATCTGAGTTTCTGTATTTGCTCCTTCGAGGACTTAGCCCTGTCTGACTGCCTATAATAATTCTAACTAACTCAGCTGCTTATAACATTTGCCCCTCTGAAGAAGTAACCCGAACTGCCATGAGGGAGTATGGGTAATGACCGATCTGGCTTCTTCAGGCAGAAGTGGGTTGTAGTTGTTGAACAGCAGTCAGGAATACCCTACAGAGGTTTCTGTTTAATGGTCCTCAGTAGATACCAGGCATTTTCATCTTGGGTAGGAGTACAGTTTTAAGTCTAAAGGAGGCAAAGCCAAAGAAATAATTAAGTATGCACGGGGCCAAATAATAGAATCAACAGGATTATTATGAGTATAGTTAACAAAGATTTTTACCAAAAGATGCTGGAATTAATTCCGATAAGGGATAAAGTCCAGGGAATTTTAGAATCTGACATGTCATTGATTTGTCATTTAATATCTTGAACAGTTATTGAGTATTAGCAGAAAGATCAGGAATGTACACACATTTAGTTCTTACAATTTCATAAGTACCTCCTATGCTGTTGGAGTGTCTAATATTATCCGATTTTGGAGGATGGCCTATCTTATTAATTTTACTTCTTTATTTAAGAGAGACCAGCTGTGGTGTCATTTAAAGCCCACTGAGTATAGCTAGTTAAGACCTCAACATATGTCACGTAACTTTTTTTCCAGGACAGGATCTGGTGGATCTCAGGAAAAAGAATCTAAAAGAAATATAGTATATTCATTATTGTTTTATCTTGGGGTTTGGCACTTTCTTAGGTTACAACAAACCTTAATCAAAGCATGTATAATCAAAGTATGTATACAAAGGCATGTATAATCAAAGCATGAGCATTAGAGCTGATAGGTAAATTTAGAAACTTTTTTTTTTTTTTTTGCGCCACCAAGGATCGAACTCACAACCTCGCACTGGCCAGGCAGGCGCTTAGGCTGCTGAGCTAAATCCCCAGCCCTTGTGTTTTTAAGACAGGGTCTCACTATGCTGTTCAGGCTGACCTTGAACTCACTTTGTAGTGCAGGCTGGTCTCGAACTCACAACAATCCTCCTGTCTCAGCCTCCCGAGTGCTGGGATTACAGGCGTGAGCCACCAGGCCCGGCTTAGAAACTGTTTTTAAATTATAGCAATTGTAATCCATTGGCTCTTAGGTCCTCTTATTGATGGAGTCTGACATTTTGTCATAGATCCCTCTAGTTTTAGTTATAATTATCTCTAAATTTTTGATTATATAGGAGAACCAGATTAATATATTACTTTGACAAATAAAAAACATTCTTCTTAAGTTTTTAAACATGAGCAACAATATGTACTGTATTTGTAAAAACCAGTCTCAGCATCGTTTTGATCAATTGGCAACTCAGATATACATATTACAGCATTTAGACATGATAAAATCTCTCCAGAATTGGAGTCAGGCTTTCAGGCATAATTTAAAGGAATGAGTGAAGAGGAAGTTATCCCAATTACAGTTTAAGCACCATATATTTTGGTGACTGTTAGAGGTACAATGCCTGGAAGGAAGACCAGAGTTGAGAAGGACAAAGAGACATTTGCCAATGTCCAGCAATTGGCTGGTTTTTACCTCTTGTCATGATTACTCAGGGGTCCTCTGTGTGAAGATGACAAAGATGACAATCTGGCCAGAGGGAGGAGATGAGTGCCCCAAGGC
>RJWT010036730.1:0-13208 GCA_004365215.1 Cuniculus paca | reverse complement strand
AACTCACTCTGTGGCCAAGGCTGGCCTTGAAGTCACAGTGGTCCTCCTGCCTCAACCTCCCAAGGGGGATTACAGGTATGCACCACAGTGCCCTCTTTATTCTCTATTAGTTATCTATTGCTGCATAACAAATTATGCCCAAATCTAGCTGTCAGAATGTTCATTATCTCATAGATGCTCTGGACACAAATGTAGCCATGGTATAGTAATCTTTTATGGTCACTCAGAAGTTGTCAACCAGGGTTGTAGTGTACTTAGGTTAGGCTTAAGTACAGTGGGGAGGTAAGATCACCTTCCAAGGTTCTTGGTGGGCATCGATCCCTTGCCACAGCCACATGACTCCCCCAGAGCAAGTGATCAGACAGAATGAGCCAGCATGTACCCCCAAAGAGAGGCTGCAATCTTCAAATGACCTAACTTTGGAAGTGCCATCCCCTGCCTCTCACATGTGCTGTTTGTTAAAGGTAACTGCATCCAGCCAGGCGTGGTGGCACTTGCCTGCAATCCCAGCTCTGGGGAGACTGAGGTAGGAGGATCACTGCGAGTCTGAGGCCTACTTGGGCTACAAAGTGAATTCAAGGCCAGCTTGAACCACAAAGCAAGACCCTGTCTCAAAAAGATGAGAAAAACAAACAAAAAAGTAACTGCATGTAAGTTCACATTGAAGGAGAGAGGAGTTAAGCTCCACCTCTTGACGGGCGGCATATGGAAAAGCGCATGCTCTCTGAAGCTTAGCTATCACATGGCTTTTCTTATATGAAAACCTCAATATATGTAAAGCATGAAATAGCTCAAATATCTAAAGTATGATAATAGGAAAAAAGAGAAAGAAAAAAGGTATTTTATCCAGCTCAGACAACATACCTAAAAGTGTACCTTGACATAGTACAATTGTCTTACATGTTCTACATGTTCTTTGGCCTACTAGTCTGGTTTTCAATCTGTATATACAACAATTAACTTTATCAGATCTTCTAAGATAAATGAATCTGATGCTGGAAAAATAAAAGCGGTGGGGGAGCTGGAAGGAGAGGGTAGGAATACGTTCTGTACAGGTCCCAGTCCTCTGCTGTAAATGCACTCATTCTGCACTGCAAACTTGTACTAATAAATGGTTTTAAAAAATAGGAGAATGGAGCTGAAAAACAAAAAAGAAAAATGCATGTGCATGTCTTGAAAATCACCATATCTCCCAAATAAATCTCAAATCATCAAGTTCTCTCCATTTCTACTGCTGTCACCATGGCTTCAGGCTACCCTGGTCTCCAGGCCGGAACAACCCCTCCACTGTTCTCTCCCTAATCCTCATTCCCTTCTCCCAAAGTCCAGGTCATCTTTAAAAAGCATAAATCAGATTATGTAATTTCCTTGCTCAAAATCCTCTTTCCCACGGGTTCTCATCTTACTTTCTTATCATGGACTAAGAGGCCCCACAACAGCTGACCTGTGTTTACCCACCTGTCCTAATTTCTTTCTTTTTTTTTATTAAGTTTATTGCTGCAATTCACATATACATAATGATCATATTCATCATAGGGAATTTGTACCTGTACATGATATATATGGTGTCCTCTTTTTTTTCCCATTCTCCTCCTACCCTTTAAACCCTCTTTCCCCTCCTTATTTACAAGAATTTGTTTCCATTTTATCCTTCTTTTCCCGTTTTTTTCTCTTTTCTTTCTTTCCCTTCCCTGCTCCCTAGTTCCCCTTTCCTTTTGAACAATTTCATCCTATTTCACAATACCTTTTATACATTTTGGTTCTTATTTACACTTACAGTTTCTCACACAGAAAGATAATGTGGTATGTATGCATGTGTGGCCGATTTATTTCACTTAAAAGTATGATCTCAAGGTCCATCCATTTAGCTAAATGCCTCAAGTTTATCCTTCTTTATGGCTAAGTAGTACTCTGTTGCATAAAAACATGCATTCTTTTTTAACCATTCATTGATTGATGGGCATTTGGTTTGTTTCCAAAATTTAGTTATTGCAAGCTGTGCTGCTATAAATGTGAGTGCAAATGTATCACTGTAGTATGATGCTTTTAATTCTTTTGAGAAGATACCAAGAAGGGGACTAGCTGGCTCAAATGAGATCTCTAATTCTAGTTTTTTGAGGAACCTCCACACTGATTTCCACAGTGGTTGTACCAGTCTCTACTCCCACCAACGGTAGAAAAGAGTTCCTTTTTCCCCACACCACCTTTGGCATTTGTTTTTCATTGATTTCTTAATCATAGTCATTCTTTCTGGAGTGAGATAGAATCTCAGCATTGTTTTAATTAATATCTCTCAAATGGCCAGTGATGTTGAACATTTTTTTGTGTGTATTCATTTGCCATTTGTATTTCTTCAACTTAGAAGTTTGTATGCATTTCAGATGCCCATTTTTATATTGGGTCTTTAAATTCAGGGAGTCTGACTTTTTTCATTTCTTTCCTTTGTCTGAGGAACGACTGTCTAAAATTTTTTTCCCACTCTGTGCATTGTCTTTTCACTCTGTTGGTGATTTCTTTTGCTGTGCAAAAGCTTTTTAATAAGATGATATCCCAGTTGTTGATTCTTTGCATTATTTCCTGTGTGACTGGGGTTTTGTTCATGAAGTCTTTGCCTGCATCTATGTCTTCAAGAGTTCTACTTATTCTCTCTTCAAATGGATTTCATGTTTCTGTTTCAATATTACATCTTTAATCCATTTTGATTTTAATTTAGCACATGGGTCTAGTTTTAATTTTCAGCATATGGAGAGCCTGTTTTTCCAGCACCACTTATTAAAGAGGCTATCTTTCTTGCAGTGGATGTGTTTGGCCCCTTGGTCAAAGATAAGGTGACTGAGTGTGTTTTGGAGTTGTGTCTGCATCTTCTCATCTGTTCCATTGATCCTCAGGTTTTTTTGGGTTTTTTTTTTTTTGTCAGTACCATGCTGTTTTTTGGGGTTTTTTTTTTTGCGGAACGAGGGATTGAACTCATGACCTTGTGCTTGCCAGGCAGGCGCTTAGGCCACTGAGCTAGATCCCCAGCTCTTTTTCTTTTTTTTAATCACTGTAGCTTTGTAGTATAATTTCAAGTCAGGGATTGTGATGCTGCCTGCCTTACCTCTTTGTTGCCCAGACTTACTTTTGTTCTTTCAGTTATTTCGAGGTCCCAAATGACTTTTAAAATTGTTTTTCTAGTTCTGTGATGTATATTAATGGTATTTTGATTGGGAGTGCATTAAATCTGTACAATAGCTTTGAGAGTATAGCCATTTTCACTGTTTTTTGTTCCTATGCAAGACCAAGGGATATCTTTCCATTTACTGATATCCTCTTTGATCTCCTTTTTCAGAGTACTGTAGATTTCAATGCAGAGATCTTTTACTTCCTTTCTTAGATCAATTCCTAAGTATTTAATTTTTTCATTATTTTGTGAAAGGTGAAGTTTTCCTAACTTTTTTGCTCAGTCAGTTCATTATTCATGTACAGGAATGCAACTGATTTTTAAATGTTGAGTTTGTATCCTGCTTCACTGGCAAATTTGGTTATTAAATCTAGAGGTCTTTTGGTGGAGTTTTGGAATCCTCTATATAGAGTATCATGTAATCTGCAAATAATGATAATTTAAATTTTTTCTTTCCTATCTTTCTTCCTTTTATTATTTTCTTTCGTCTAATTGCTCTGGCTAATGTTTCCTGAACTGTATTGAATAGGCGTAGTTATAGTGGACATCCTTGCCTTATTCCTGATTTTAGAGTGAAAGCTTTCAGTTTTTGACCATTTAGTATGATGTTGGCTGTTCATTTGTCATAGATGGCTTTTATCAGATTGAGATAAAGACCATCTAATCCAATTTTCTATAGAGTTTTTATCATGAATGTTTGTTAAACTTTTTCAAATGCTTTTTCTGTGTCTATGGAGATGAGCCTGTGATTTTTGTTCTTGGTTCTGTTGATATAGTGTATTACATTTATTGATTTGCATAAGTTGAACCATTCCTGCATCACTGGGATGAAGCCTAATTGGTCATGGTATATAATCTTCTTGATGATTTGCTGTATTCTTTTTACCTGTATCTTACTGAGGATTTTTGCTTCTATGTTCATTAGGGAGGCTGACCTATATTTCTGTTTTTTGCTCAGGTTATTCTCTAGTTTTGGTATCAAGGTAATACTTAACTTCCAGAAATGATTTTGGGAGTACTGCTTTCCTTTCAATTTCATTAAAGAGTTTGAAGAGTACTGGCACTAGATCTTCTTAAAATTTCTTGTAGATTTCAGCAGTGAACCATTGGGATCTGGGTTTTTCTCTCTTGGCAAGTTTTTAATCACGTTTTTAAATTCATTGACTGATATTGGGTTATTTAAAATTTTTATATCTTCTTGATTCAACTTTAGTAATTTACATATATATCAAGGAATCTGTCCTTTTCTTCTCTGTTTTCCATCTTAGTAAAGTTTCTCAAAGTAGGTACTGATAATCTTGATTTCTACATGATCCATTGTGATTTGACTTATTCCTAATTGCATGAATTTGAGCTTTTTATTTCCTTATGATTAAGAAAGAGGGAAGTATATTCAATATTATAATTGATACTCAATATAAACTAGAGGTAAGAAAAAGAAGAGACTTCAAGATGGGAAAAGAAGATCTAGAATATTCATTATTCATAGACAACATGACTGATGTGTAGATAATTCTAAAGATACTACAGATAAACTATTAAAATTAATATGAGTTTACTGACATAGCTAGCTATATGAGTCACTTGTTCTTGTATAATAACAATTTGAAAATGAACTTTTAGATATATACTACCTCTAAGAGTACCATAACTGCCAACATTCTTAGCACTTAATGAAAAATATTCAAATCGACTCAGAAAATTGCAAAATTTTAATGACAGAAACTAAAGAAAATCTAAATGGGCACGTCCACCAATTTCAGATCTTGAAAGACTCAAAATTTAATGTCCATTTGCCCTAAGTTTTTCTATACTTTCAATTGTTTTTCAGTAAAATTCTTAGCAAAATTTTGTATAATTGATGAGCTGATTCTAAATTTAAGTAGAAATGAAAATAATTCAAATAGTCATAAAAATTTTGGAGGAAAAGCAAATTTGGAGAAAGTTACTACCAAAACCAAAGTTTATTATAGATATAATTAAAACAGTGTATTAGTAGTGCAACAATTGACAAATAATCTTATGGAAGAGAACTAAAATGTCAAAATATAAGGGCGAAGGCAGAAGTATCACAAGTTTGAGCCCAGTGTGATAATTTAGCAAAAGCCTGTCTCCAAAAAAAAGTCCAGATATAGATCCAAAAATATGTGTTTACCTTATTTATGACAAAGTACCCTTCTATATAGTGCCCCTATATAGTGCAGTAGAGTTTTATTTTTCAGTAAATGATGCTCTATCAACTGGATATACACATAACCATGTGATGGATTAACTAATGGTCAACTTGGAACACACAGTTGAACTGAATCAGTGTGGTTCTGGTGTGGAAGACCCACTTGAGGATTGTTGCCCACAGCATAAAAGAAGAACTAGAGGGGAAGATGGTGTGCTGTTGATTCTCCTGGAGAAGCTTGTCACACTGGTTTTCCTGATATGAATTCAGCTGTTCTCATTGTGGGAGGAGCTCAAGTCCTCTCTGTCACTGAAGATGGCTGTGGTTCTCTTTGGAGGAGCTCTGGTCCTTACCTTGAGCATCACTTCCTGGCTCCAGTGCAGATCCCTTAGCCTGCTGGTGCAGATCCTTCACCCTGCTGGTGCAGACTTTCTAGCTTCCACCACTGATCTTCAGGCCTTCTCAGTGCAGATCTTTGATACAGACTTGCATGAGACATTACCACGTGTTTTAGGCCTCCAGTTGAACTTGTAGATAGCTTTTCAGGGT
Organism: Cuniculus paca; assembly: GCA_004365215.1. Classification (NCBI taxonomy): domain Eukaryota; kingdom Metazoa; phylum Chordata; class Mammalia; order Rodentia; family Cuniculidae; genus Cuniculus; species Cuniculus paca. The sequence continues at coordinate 7,326 of RJWT010036730.1, read as the reverse complement.
ATGCCAAGACAGCTCCTTGACTTGAGGGTTTGTGTTAAGAAGTTGACCATGATTCTAATGTGCTTTCCTTGATAGGTGATCTGTTTCTTTTCTTTAACAGCTTTTAATATTCTGTTTTTGTGCTGAATTTCTAGGATCTTGATTACTATCTGTCTGTAGATTTATTTTGGTTATGCCTGTTTAGAGTTGTATATGCCTCACTTATCTGTATATCAGATTTTGTTCCCATGTTTGGGAAATTTTCTTCTATTACTTCAGCAAATAGTTTTTTTTTTTTTTTGGTCATTTGTGTTGACTCCTGCTTTTTCATTGACACCTATCAATCTTATATTGTTTTCCTCTGCATCATCTTGGAGCTATTGTAATGTTATTTCATGGTCCCTTGTTATTCTGAAGAGATCTTTCCTTTAGTGATCACTGGCTTGTCTTCAAGGTCTGAAAGTCTATCTTAAGTTTCATTCAAGTGGTTTTGCCAGCTTTCAGTGAAATTTTTAATTTCCTGATATCTCTTTGAATCTGTTTCATGTATTCTGTTTCTTTCCCACATTGTTCATTCAAAGGGGCCATCATTTCCTATGCTCCTGTATTTTTTTTTTAATCTATCTCTTCTCTCCCTATGCTGAGCAATTCCTACATTAAGGTTGTCATTTCTTTTTGCACCTGAGGGATTATTTCTGATCTGATTTTCTCTACAGCCTTGTGGATTTATTTCTTTACTTCATTTGCTATCTTTTCAGAAATGTTAGGTGTTGTGTTTCCATATTGATGTCTCCTGTACTTGTTCCAGATTTGGGGGGGTCTGAGATTGCATTTTGCTTTTTCATGTTGCCATTTTCACCTCTTGGTTCATATTTTGGTCTTTTCAATCCTCCTAGTCTCGTCTGTACATTGTGTGTGTCTTAGTCAGGGTCCTGCTGTGTGGCTGACATTCACCCAATTGCTGAGTCCCACAGTGTAGGGGAGGGGCTGGTCACCTGAATTCCTCCTGCAGGACCAATTAGGTGACTCCTGGATTCTTCCTGGGCTGACTAGCCTAGTATTGCTGTGAACCAACCCTTAGCTCATACTGTTACCTTGGCTTCAGACTTTTCCAGGCTTCCAGAGTCACCTGTTCACAGTGTACACTCCAGCCCTACTGAGTCACTGAGGGTTATGCAGGCCAAGCAGTTTCCTCTGGGTGGGGGCAGGCTTTTCTGGCACTCTTGCAGGCCTACCGGGGGTCCTCTATGTGGTAGAAGGGCGCACCTGGACTCTCACCAGCCTGCCAAGGTCCTCTGGGTGGGAGGAGGACTCACCTGTGCTCTTGCCTGCCTGCAGAGGTCCTCTGGGTGGGGGAGGGGCCCTATATTTTCTTATGATAATTGTCATCTTCTTGTTCTGTCTAGTTAGGTTGCCCATCCTCAAAAAACATTGTTTAATTTTTTGTTTTTGGAGTACCCCACCCCAAATGAAATCAAACTAGATGGTCCCACTTTCATTTCCCTAGTTCAACATTATTTGAGAAATTTGCGTTTTGCATATAACTCTCCATGGGGTATCCATTGATGTATAGAATTTCATTGTATGAATTTACTATTTGATTTATCCATTTCAACAGTTATAGACACCTGGTTGTTTCTAGCTTTTAGTGTCTTTTAATATGAGTTTTTTTTATTACTAACTCAATTTCTTTAATGTTTAGAAAATTATAAAGATTTCCAGATTTTTGTTGAATCAATTTTAGGAACTATGGTAGAGTACTAGCTTTTCACCTAAACTCCTCCTTTCTGGGCAGTAGGCCACAGCTGAACTAATTCTCTAGTCTGGCTTCCAATTAGATATAAGTATATAACTGTGCTCCTACCAGAAGAATGTCAGTGGGGAAAATTTGTGCTATTTCCAGATTGGGCCTGAAGACATTTGGTGTGTCAGCTCACACCTTCTTTCTTTCCATGGAATCCAGTGTGATGGTGAACTAATTTTGATCACAAAGATAATGACAATGCCCTACAGAATGCATGCAGCTGAGTGGGAAGCTCTTAGTCCCAGAGGACCAAAAGGATTAGCATTTTCATACTGAGTTAGAATAGTCATCTGAATCTCTTATGTGAAAAATATAATTTTTTAAAAAATTAACATATGTAACTTATGTAATTTTACACATACTATCTCTTAATTCTCTTACCAATCTCAGACAATTGTTACTATCATTACTTAAATTTTAAAGATTCATTAACAAATATAAGTGGCAATCATTATTATGACCTTAAGTTTCCAGAAAACTGAAGTTTAGAGAAGGTCATGATTGCACAGTTAGTAAGAGACCAAACTGGGACTCAGGTCCAGAAAATTGCTTTCTCCCACCTGTCTTCTTGCCTATTGCTATGCACTATCTTCCAACTATATCTGCATTAAGTCACTGTATTTGGAGACCTCTATTTCATTGGCTTAGTGTGATCCTCAAAATATAGCAATTTGAACCTATAAAAAACGTTGAACATGTAGCTATATTAGAGTCAAGGAATCAGATATGACACAGATGCTCCATAACTGGGTACCCTTGTAATGTCAAAATCATTAATAAAATCATTTCCTGCAGCAATATGAAAAGTTGATCATTTACCCAGAGAAAATCCAGAATATTGATTTACAGTTAGCTATCCCTTCATGCTTTCATCAGAGGACAGTTTAAAAAGTATGCACTTCCTGAAAGAGATAAAGACATCATACACGCATACCCTTGTTTATAGAACACAACACTTAATAGCTAAATCTTGTCAGCAAACAATATATTCATCAGCAGATGAATGGATAAAGAAAATATGGTGTTTATACACCATGGAATACTACTCTGTCATAAAGAAGAATAACCTTGAGTCATTTGTAGAAAAAAGATACACCTTGAGACCATAATGTTAAGTGAAATAAATCAGGCACACAAGCTTAAATATCTCATGGTTTCTCTTACATAAGAAACCCAAAATATAAATAAATTATAGGGAAAAAAAGGATAATAGAAAACAAAGAGCTAGAGCTTTTGCAAAAGAGAAAGGAACCAGGAAATAGAGGGAGAGGCAAAGGAGGGGAGGAGAAGGTAATGATAAGAATTAAGATGTGTCATGTACATGTACCAACTTCCCACAATAAATATAATCATTATGTGCTACAAACAAGCACTAATAAAATAAAATAAATAAATAAACAATTTTTTCAGAAAGAACTTTAGGAATAAAGGATCAAGTAAAAGAGAAGGTCTAGCAATTTGGTGTAGTATCCCAATAGCAGGTGATAAATTTCCTGTAGCTCATAGTCCTATCCAGTGCCTCCCAATCAGGAAAATCAGGGGATTCAGCACAGTGAAGACTGGATTGAAGATGCTGCTTCCTCGTAACTATTCAGATAACGTTGAAGGACACAGTGTTTAAAAGCCAAAGTAAGAAATACATAATGGAAACCAGGAAGTAAAGTTAACTTTAAAACCATGTTCTGAAAAGAATTCTGGATGGTGCTGCTGGCACATGGTATGGACTAGAAGCAAACAGACCTGGAAGCCTATCGAATTTTCAAAGTGCTTACATTTCCAAAGCAACTAGAAACTGCTCTAAAAATGTCTTCAGACTGTCAACCTGACACCTGCAGGAAGCAGGCTATAAAAATTATGTCATCCTTCCAAGACCCAATTCAGATGTGGCCTTAAAGCATAGTGGATCAGGAATAATTCCCAAGAGGCAGAATTTGGAATCATAGAGCACATGGGAAAACACAACACTGCCAGGACAGGGCACTATCTCAATCTCCCTTTCTGGTGGAAAAATCTCATTGCTGGGTACAAGTACATCCTCATTCTCATTGTCTCTGGGCTGGATATAGCTCTTCTATTTATCCTTCATTATTATAATGTGGATATCTTGTAACAATGCTCTTTTTAAAATTTTATTTTTCTTTCCTAGGTTTCTATATGCAGCCATAGCTGTACCTAATGTTGAGGTCAGAGCACCACTGAGAGATCATTTGAGCTGGAACAGGAATCAAATGGGGCTTTGGCTCACATCTCTTGGTGAGGGGTGGGGATCAGTGTGTAGGAACAGGATGCAGATGCATATTTCATGACCAAAGGTCTGTGGTAGAGACTGCTAACTGTTCACTGAAAGTAACTCGCTTTTTCTCCTTGAACTTGTGTCTCTCCAGTCATAAAACTGTACCATTTCTCTTTGCATTTACTTAGGTGTGGCGATGTGGTTGGGTTGGAAGGGGACCAGAAATGATAAGTACCATTTTTCTGGCCCTGGGCCTTAAGACATTGGATATCATATCTAGGTCCCAGACATCGTGGAGACCTAGCTTGCACCATGCAGTTAAAGGCAATAACCTAGGAAATTGTGCCACACCATAAAACAGCCACTGGCTGCTCAAGATGCACTCATTAGCAAACCCCCAATTGCTCCGTATCCTGGAGGCTCTCTGGGCTCCATCAAAGTCCGCTCATCTCGTGGCTTCTAGTCAGGAGTGTAGAAGACGAGTTAAATCAAAATATTCACTCCCACCAGTTTCTCCCTACTAAGCTGTCACGTTTGGTTGCACCCTTTCCCCAGTGGGTGCAGCATCCACGGGGAGATTATCCACTTCAGTGAGACGCTTTTTATTTAAGTAACTGCTTCCATCTCTTGTTTCAAACCTAGGGATGGAAAGTGTTCCCGTCCCCAGTCACACAGAACTTTATGTCACCTACTCACTGGTAGCATTAGAAGTTTGTACTCATTAATGTCCTTGAATAGTCCCACCTTGTGTTAATACTAGTCCTTTTAAAGATTTCCCTCAACAGCCCTTTTGTATGTGCCTTGTTTCTCCTGTAGCATCTGACAAGCGAAGTGTGAGTCCCTGTCAACAGGAGCTGCCTTATGAAGGACTCTCCTCCCAAGAACTATTAAATGAAAGAGAAATAAGCATCCATTTTTAAGGCACTGCATATTTTGGTTCTATTTATTATAGTAATTTAGCCTTACAATATCAATAAAGGAAGTTATTGATAAATAATAAAAGAAGTTAATTAATTCAGAAAGGAAGTTATCGTATTGGTCAGTTTTCCTGCAACTTGATACCTGCAACTTTAAGGAGGGGTTTATTTTGGTCCTCAGAGGTCCATGATCTGGCTGTTCCCAGGCAAAAACATCATGATGGAAAGGCACAGTGGAAGAAAGTTACTCAATGCATGGCATTCAGTAAGCAGGGAGCAGGGGAAGAGGGTGAGAGACGAAGGAGTCAGGAGCCAGATGTAGTCCACAAGGCCATACCTCACCCATTCACCCAGAGCCACCCAGATGTGTGCTGGAGTAGCTTCCCAGGTGTCTCTCAAGTCAAGCGAGTTGATGGTCAAGGCTGAACATCACGGTTACATCTTTTCCACTTGGTTCATTTTACAAAATTTTCGAATTTGCCAGCATGAAGTGCTTTACCAACTTCTGTTTTATCTCTCTAGTGTCTGTAATGTCTGCATGTTTTATTTCTCATTCTGGCACTCGATATTTGAGCCATCCTCTCTCCCATTCACTTCATCAAGTGCATATTAGTTGTTACTAATCTTAAAGAATGAACTTTTAGCTATTGTTGAACAGCTCCATTATATGTTGGGATTTCTGTTTCACTGGCTGTACTAGTTATGATTAACAAATTACTCCAGAATGCCGCATCTTAAAACAATCAAAAATATTCATAATACATGGTTCCTATGAGCACAGTGAAAGTGGTCATACTTTTGCATGATCTGGCTTCAGCAGTCACTTAACATCCTAGAAAACCCTATCAGCTACTCAGCCAGCTGCCTTTGATATGGGCTGTAGATAAAGCGCTAGGCTGTGAGTACCGGGCAGTTAAGGATTTTGGGGCTATCTTGGAACTCTCTACTAATTTTTACTTTCACTTTTACTGTTTCCTTCTTGAAATTTTGTTGGATTTATTTTATTATTCCTTCCTATCAGCGAAAGATGAGAAGCTTAACTCTCCAATGTTGGAATATATATGTGTGTATATATATATTTTTTTCACTTAAGTCTAATTCTGACTACTTCATGTGAGATTTAATCTATAGGAAGATTTGTATTGTTCAATTAAAATTACTTTCTAACTTTCATTTTTCTCCCTTTTATTCCTTCTTTGATTCATGGATTATTGGAAATTTTCTTAATTTCCAAGTGGTAAAAATTTTATAGGATTCTTAAAAAATTGAGTCCAAACTTGATTGCATGGTAGTCAGACAACACACACTGTTATCAAGACTGTTCTACGGCACAGCACAGATTACTATAGATGCTGATGGTCCTTGTTGGCTTGAAACAAGTGGGCATCTCCAATTTCTTTGTACAAGGTTCTGTTTCACTGCAGTGGATCAAGTTTGCTAATTGTATGTTTCAGAGTCTCTCTCTTTACTCATCTTTTAAAAATTTTGCTGATTGTACAAATACATAAAAATACAAGTTAAAATCAATTATTATGATAGCTTATTTGTTCTTATAGTGCTATAAATCCTCACTTTATATAAAGGTTGTATTGGAAAGAGTGTACACATTTAAAGTTACCGTATGTTCTGGGTAATTGTTTCTACACAAAGCAATACTTTTAAAGTCTGTTTTGACTAATAACAGTATAATTCATTCCACTTTGGTCTTTTAAGGTCTTTGAATGTTATTCAATTCTATCAAATTGTAGGTTAGTGCAAGTTTTTAATTCACAGAATTTTTACTTAAAATATTTTTTCTACCCAATTTTTCCCAATTTTTTTTCTGGGGCTCTAATTTTTCACTTTTTAATCTTCTCATTTTAATCTCTATGTCTCTTTTAGATTTTCCATCTCTCTCTTCTATCTTCCATTTCATTATTGCTGCAGATCAGACTCATCTTCTATTATATCTATCCATTAAGAATGTCTTTCCCTCCCACCTTCCCTCTTTCATTTCTTCCTTCTTTGGTCCTTAGTGCCCTTGGAATAACTCCATATTGCTTCCTCAAAAGTTTGAGAATGAGGCAGGTGTGGTGCCGTACTCTTGTAATCCTGGCACTGTATGAGGCAGACAGGAGAATTACATATTTGAACCCATCCTGAGAAATTTAACAAATCCTGTCTCAAAATAAAGAGGGCAGGGGAATGTACCTCAGAGTGAAGGCCCTGCATTCATTCCACAATACTAATAAAAACAAAAAGGAAAAAGACATTTGAGAAGAATCAAGGTTTCTTTCCAATAATTAGCCACATATACTCTTATCTATGACTTCATCTGAGCCTTTTGGCTCTGCATTTATTTGTACCCTTCACGACCTCACAAAGTAATAAATGAGCCATCACTGAGAGGTGCA
>RJWT010036729.1:0-13200 GCA_004365215.1 Cuniculus paca | reverse complement strand
TCTTAAAGATGATGCTATAATAGCTACTAGTTTTTGGGATTTTTTCTCTTTTTTTTCTGCCTTGTGATTTTTTTTTCTTTTTGTGATTATCATTTTTGGTTACTGTTATCTAGTTCTAGTAATTCTATTTTACTCTTTATAGAATGATTTCTTTTTATATTTTTCTTCTCTCATCTTTCTTCTTCAAAATTTATTTCCTTCATTTTTCCTATCCTCAACTCCTCCATATTTATTAGAATTAAGATGTATTAATTTTTAGATGTTTAGTTGACTCTGTGTTATTATTACTTAATTCTTTTCTAACAATAATAATGGTATACTTGTTATATGTAGTGGATATTTAATGTATGCCAATATTTGCTCTGTCTAAATCATTATTACAGACCTCTTTTCTATTGTTAAGGGTGGTCTAGTGGTGACTTTCATTGTTTCTTATGGTCTCTCAATATCCAGTTTGTCTGTGGATTTCTAATTGTTGCTGATTATATTGTTATTGCCAGGATGAAATAGTTGTTGCTTTAAATCATTTTTTTCCATATACCAATATCTGGTTTGTCTTTGTGTCATCAACAATATGGCAGTTGATTTCTGGAAAACTGGGTGCTGGGCTGATTTACTACACTCTCCCCTCCCCAAATTAATAGAGGTAGTCCAACCTTGGAACAGAGGAAAAGCCCTCTAGTTAACCATGCCAACAATGTATCACTGTAAAGAAGATACTAACTATACAGATCTCCATATTAGTAACAAAGTGTTTCCACTGTAATCAACCATCAACACACAGCACAAAAGAAAAACAACAGGAATATGAGAAAATAGGGCAACAAAATGCCTTCCCAAACTCCCAAATCCCCCAAAGCTGATACATGAGGCATCAATGAGCATGAAATCGAAAGCCAAACTGTTGAATTATGGAAAGTTATAAAAGACCACACACACACACACACACACACACACACACACACATACACACAGAGAGATCAGTAAGGTAGTCTGTGAGCTCAAAGATGATATAACTAAACAGTAATGGACTTTAATAAACAAAATGATCAATGAACTTCCAGAAGACACTAATAAAGCTAGCTGAGCTAAACAACATAATATAAAACACTAATATCCAATCCATGGGTAAATAAATATGAATTTGAATTCATGAACAGTTACTCAATAGAAATACTGGAGATTAAAAAATTCTATAGAATATGTGGGCATCAGAAGTGACCAATTTTAGGGTAGAGTGTCAGAACTGGAAAATAGTGTGAATGCTGGTGACTATATACTAAAAGATACCTTATAAACAACAAGAGATCATAAAAAAGGTATCCAAGAGCTGCTAGGTAATACAAAGGAGACTAATAAGATTCATTAAAATTTGCACAAATGATATACAAGCCTGTTTACAAAAATAATAGCAGAAAACTTTTGAAGAATGGGGAAAGTAACATGTATAAGTGAAGCATATAAAACCCCATATAGCCATGAGCAGAAAAAATCTTCTCCATTACACATTATAGGTGAAATCCCAGAACAGCAACACGAACAGAATCTTAAAAGCTGTTTGAGGAAAGCAACAAATTATTTATAAAGGTAAGCCCATTAGCATTACAGCAGACTTCTCAACATAAACCTTAAAGACTAGGAGAGTTTAAAGTAAAAATTTTCAGCACCTAAAGGGAAATAAATTTCAACCCAATATATCCCAAAAACTATCAAACTGGTGGAGTGATCAGTATATCCCCAAAACTATCAAACTGGTGGAGAAATAAGATCTTTCTGCAACAAAGAGCACCTTAAGAAATTCACAACCATCAAACGAGTACTCAAAAAATTCTCAAGGGTAATCTAGAAAGAGACAATGAAGCCAATGATACCAAAAAGTTTAGTGAAATAAATATGTCAAAGTGAGCATTTAAGCATAAGAGAAAAAATAGCAACCAGAAAATAATGCAATGACAGGAATAAGTCAGTACCTTTCAGTAATAACTCTCAATATGAATAGTCTTAATTCCCAATCCAAAGACAAAGATTGGCAGATTGGATAAAAAAATAAAGCCAAATGTATGCCATATACAAAAAACACACTTAAGCCTCCCCAAAATTTACAGACTATAACTCAATGGATGGTAAAATAACATTCCATGTAATATAATCTGAAAACAAAGAGTAACTGTCATATTTTGAGAAAAATTGTACTTCAAGCAAAAACTAGTCAAAAGAGGCAAAGAAGGCAATGACACATTGGTTGAGGAAAAAATTCAATAGGAATAGATAGCAATTATAAACATATATGGACTGAACACATCAGCACCATGAATTTCATAAAAACAAACATTACTGGACATAAAAGAGCAAAGAAGTGTCAATACAATTGTTAGTGAGAAACTTCAATACTCCACTGTCACAAATAACTAATCAACTTCCCAAAAAGAGACTAAAAAATGCAAGAAATTGTTAAAAAGATCATTTATATTGATCAAGTAAGCTTCATCCCAGGGAATCAATTATGGCTCAACATATGCAAATCAATAATATAATACACCACATGAACAGAAATAAATGAACTCAGATAATCATTTCAACAGATACAGGAAAATTCTTTGACAAAATTCAACACTCATTCATGATAAAAACCCTAAAGAAAGAAGAATAGGAGAACTTTATCTCAATCTGATTAGAGCCACTTATGACAACCTACTACCAACATCACATTACATGTGGAAAAAATGAAAGCTTTTCCTCTAAATTCAGGAACAGGGTATTCATTATCACCTCTCCTATTCAACATAGTACTCAAAATTAGAGCCTGAACAATCAGGCAAGACAAATAAATATGACAGGAAAATAGATGCCATGATCCTTTACATAGGAGACCCAAAAAATCCCACCAAAAGATTTCTAGAACTAATAAACAAATTCAGCAAAGTAGCATACAAAATACAAAATCAACACACTCTTGGCAAGCATGCACACACGCACGCACATACACAATATTCCTCTACACCAATTATTAACCCACCAAGAAACAAATTAAGATCGTAATATCATTCACAATAGCTTTAAGAAAAATTACTTAGGAATTAACCTAACGAAGTAAATGAAAGACCTCTACAATAAAAACAACAGTCCTGTAAAAAAGGAGATTGAAGAGCACATCGGAAAATGAAAAGATATCTCCTATTACTGGATATGCAGAAACAATACTGTCAAAATGGCCATACTACCAGAACTCATATACAGATTTCGTCCAGTTCCAATAAAAATACCAACAGTATTCTTCACAGAAGTACAAAATACAATCCTAAAATCTGTATGAAACGAAGAGACCAAGGACAGTAAACAGAGTCCTTGGCAAAGTAGGAAGAATCACAGTCCCATATTTCAAGCAAAGCTATAGTGATAAAGACAGCATAGTACTAGCACAAAAACAGGCATGTAAATCAATGGAACAGAATACAGGATGCACAAACAACCCCAGGTATATTCAGCCATCTGGTCCTGACAAACGGGCCAGGAGCATACACTGGGAGGAAACATAGCCTCTTTAACAAATGGTGCTGGGGAAATTGACCGTACATATGCAGAAGATTGATTCTAGACACATATCTCTCACATTGTACTAAAATAAAATCAAAATGGATCAAAGATCTAAATAGGAAAAAAGAAACAATCTTCTGGAAGATAAAGTAAGTAAAGTTCTTGAAGAAATAAGCATGGGCAAGGGCTTTTGAACAGGATATCAACTGTATAAGAAATAACATCAAGAAACAACAATTGGGATTAAATCAAATTAAAAATTTGTCCACATGCAAAGGAAACAACCAACAAACTGAAGAGAAAACCTACAGATTGGAAAACAATTTTAATACATACTCCTTTGACATAGCACTAATATTTAATATAAATAAAGAATTAAAAAAGATTAGACTCCACAAAATAAAAGAGCTAATCAAAATGATTAGGAACCAAATTTAATATATGCTCTCAGGAAAAATACAAATGACCAATAAACATGTGAAAAAATGCTCAAAATTCCTGGCCATTAGAGAAAAGTAATTCTCTAATTAAAAGTAGAACAACATTGAGATTATTTCTTACTTGTAGAGAATAGTGGTCATTAAAAAATCAAGTAACAATAAAGCTAGTGAAACTTTATTCCTATCTCAATTTTCTTTTTACCTTGTTGGTATGAAAGTAAACTGGTATAACCACTATGGAAATCAGTATAGAGATTCCTCAAAAACTGAAAATAAAATTTCTATTTTACCTCTTTTTCTAATATCTTCCAGAAAGAGGTAAGGACATATTTCTGTAATACATACCACCCATATTTATCACAGCACAACTCATAATTGATAAATCTTGGAAATGTCCTATTTGTCCATCAATAGATGAATGGATTAAAACAATTTGGGATGTTTACACAGTGGGGCACTACTCTGCTACAAAGTAAAATAAATCTGATTCATTTTGGGGAAAAGGTACACACCTTGAGAAAACAATATTCATTGAAATACATCACATACACAAGCTTAAATATCTACAGTTTCTCTTCCATAAGAAACCCAAGTTATAGTTTAATAAGCAAAATAAAAGATAAACAATAGGAAACATATTTTTTGTAAATGAAGACACCAAGTGATAGAGAGAGAAGGGAGATGGAGGAGGTGAAGGAGAAATAAAAAGAATTGAGATATGTTATATACATATGCCAACTCTCCATGATGAATCTAATCATCGTGTATTGCAAACATGCACTAATAAAAATAATAAATTATAAGAAGTTGTCCTGCAGCACTTTCTGTATCAGACCCCTTTTTGTATTTCTTTGGAAAAGTTTTTTTTTTTTTCTTTTTGAAACAAGGTCTCACTATGCAGTTCAGGCTGGCAATGCGCTTACTTTGTAGCCCAGGCTGGTGAACCTCCAACCTCAGCCTCCACGCCTCATTTAGAAAAGTTTTCATAGCACTATTAACTAGTAATTAAAAAGTTAAATAATGAAATGTACCTTTAAATATGGTAAAGATCATAAAAATAAATTTTGTTATGTATACTAAGACATTTTAAAAAGAATTTAAACTTAAATGTATTATATACAAAAATTTTTTATATTCTGATTTTGAGGTATGGAATTTTTATTCTGAAAACCTTAATGTATCATTAAGTTTATGGCAAGAAAATAACTGTAAACACTGCTATGTAAGAGGATAGTGAAGTATTAATAATATATTGATGAATAAAATACAGGGAGCAAATGAATATTGAGTCAATGGCTCATTTTTGAGTCCAGTGTTTATGGAAAGTGCTTTTATCTTCCATTACTATAACCCATATTAGTGCTTCGGTAGTGGTATCAAACAAAACTGGAAATGCACAGGTTTAAATCAGTCCTGAAAAATAAGCATGTGTTCATTTATGCTGAGTTTTTAAAAAGTCAGGATTAGTCTATAGTATTTTAAGCAACAGTACTGATAGATATCACGACCTGAACCTAAAAGAAAATTAAATTCCTTGCCCACTATTTTCTAATGCACATTTAGTTTTTAGTGATTATATGTTTATGGGGAAATACTGATTATATTTTTGACAGAGTTAAAGATTCTATGTTTAATGATAGAATCATAAGGAAAAAAATGGGAGATTTAATTGAAGAGAATGGTTAAATATGCAGAATCAGTGTATATTCCATAAGCTGAGCAAAATACGAAGTGGTAATTATGAATCTATTTTCAAAATTACTAAATCAGCATTTATTAGAGTTTAGAGAAGAGTATGTTGTTTGCCTAATTCATGAATTGGAACCTATCCTTTGCTAGAAGGTACCTCAAAACAACAACAACAACAACAACAACAAAACCCACCAGGTGAAGAGTTAAAGAAAGCAAAATGAAAAAAGAAGTTAATATATTCAATTATAGACTTTCAGGTATATGAGTTTTAGATATCACCATTCCCTGGTGGAAGGATGTATCAAAAAATTACAACTATATACTAATTTAAGAATCCAAATATAAAGGACTCATAGTAAGGCATATGTGTTTTACTTATAAGGGGTAAAACTGTGAGGGCAATTTAGTGAGCCTTCTATATTGCCTTAAAAACAATGATCTGATTCATAAAGATTTTTATAACAGAAAATAAGCACATCTAGAAAATTGAGAAAGCTATATATTAGAATTTCTTAGAAAAAATATTGCTGCCCCACTGAAGAGTCAATATGAGAAATCCAGCTGATAATAAATTTCTCAAGCATTTGAAGATGGGATAGGTAGCCATCTACTCCACTTTTTATGAACTGAGTGAAATTGGTCACTTTATTTGAATTTAAACTTTAACTTCAGTACAAGTTCACAGCTACCTAAATTTGTAAGAGATGAAGTGGAAAGATGACAGAGGTGAATTTAAGAATTTATTTGCCATAGCGAGGTCAACATATATAAATGTAAGTGAATCAGAAAAGAAAATAGAGAAAAAGAAACTGGTTTCTTTCAGCTGCAAAGAACATGAGAGATAGTATTTCTTGTTTTCTTTCAAATCCCATCAAACAAATCCAAAATATTCTTGAAGTCTTGCTGATATTTGGGCCTATTCATTTACGAACAAGTCAGATTGCTCTATTTATCTCTTGCTTTCAATAGTTTTCAGTACTTCTGTTTATGCTAAACTAGAAAAGCAGGCAACAATGGCCTCATTTTAGTACTGCATTGAAGAATTGAGAATAAAGTGATCAAATGGTTCTATTTCCCTCAATTTCTAATATAGGATAGTCTCCACTTGATTTTCTTAGTATCAGTGCTATTAATTTCTCCTATAAGTATGAGGGTTCTATGGAAAGAAAATAATTTAACTTCACATTTAACCTGCTACTTCCAATGAATAAATGACACACTTCAGGCCTACTAGAGAAAAAGTCCTATGCTAAATACTTTATTGTCTCAGTTAACCCTCAGGACTTTATGACACAGATACTGTATCTATTGTGAAGATAGAGGTTATGGGTTTTGTGAAGGTTGTGACTTTTCCGAGGTCATCCATTAGTTAGTTAATAGCAGAACCAACCTTAAAACCCAAAGAGTCTGACTCTAGACTAGCCATTTTGTCAATCATGATGAAAAGTTTACTTTCTTCCTAAGTTTCTTGGCAGATTATTCACAAGTAAGTCACAGATAAATCTAACAATTATAAAATTACAGCAAATACTGTATCAAACATAAAATTTTAAAAATAAAATTTTACTGAGTTTGGTAGCCATACAAATTATTTGACAGTAGGGACATTGTGCAAGAGTTTTTTGCTGTTTGGCTTTTTGTTTTCAAACATATTTTCCACTGATTTGGCTCAATAGATGTACATCCAGGTTTTCCTGATTACAGTGAGAGTAAAACACTACCTCATACCATACTTATAAACACATTTGCTAATCCTTATGCAGACTTCATCCTTAGAATTTGGATCCTAATGAATCTTATAAGCAAATACTTGCTCAAATAAATTTCAATCCAAATACACTGGTCAAATGGCTACTGTATATACAAGTTAAAAATTTTAAGAATTCTACTTGTTTTTCCTGGTCTCTACACTTTCAAACGGGAATTTCAAAAAGAGAAAAAAAAAAGCAAGTCTACCAAAGACTTCCATTATGCAATGTGTGTATTAGAATTAAAAGACAAAAAAAATTGCTCATTGTAGACACAAATGTAGAAAAGTGATAAAAAAGCTATACTATTTATAAACACATAAATTGACAAAGAGAAAAGAATTTGCTTTTAGATTTAGACATCTTGTTACAATCATTGCCCTATTATTTAGCAGCTAATTGACATTGTAGACAGATAGTCTAAATCTCAGTTTCTTCCATATGTGAAATAGTGATGATGCCTACCTTCTTGCTCTAAGATTTCAAATATTACATGAAATAGGTCTAAACCTTTGCCTATATAAAGACAGTATATGACTGACATGAGTATGTGTGGGCTCTTTCATTTAGTGGAGTTATCATACTGTCTGTTGACATCAGAGCCTTTTGTTGGAGAACATTTCTAGCTCAGATTATATTCAATGTATCTATAATCTGTTGGTAATTTCTATATATGTTTATCATTTTACTGAAAAGAAACTTATTTGGTAATTACTATAGAGTAGCAAGTTCTGTTATTTCTATTTATGGACTAGAGAAATTACAATATTGTGATCTTAGTCATTTAGCCAAATTCTGAAATACAGGGAAACTTTAGGAATGGACCTTCTAAAGACACAGGTTACAAAGCCCTGTTACATCCTTTGTAATACCAATGTATCTATCTGAATAAAATCAAGACTATAACATACACACAAAAATTCCTCTATCTTCCTCACATTGCATGTATGTCATGTGTTGGATGGAATCTTTACTGAATGTAGTCAGTCAGGATTCAGGTTGAGGAAGTAGCAAATGAACTTTCAAATATTACCAGTCACTATGTCACAGAAAAGACAGGAACTCTGTGTGATTTTGCACCAATAGTTAAGTGCTCAGATAAAGAAGTGAGACATTCACCAATTTCACTTGTAACTAACAGATGCTCTCCCACAACAAGGGTACCATATGTGAAAATCTATCTTCTAAGGAAGGTGGGGCACTGGAAAACAGTGGGCAATATTAATGCTTTCACAATTAAAAAGCAGAATTATTGGAGTGATAAAGTTAAATTTAGTAATAACTGATGCTGTCATTTCATCTTCCTGAAAAATAAAGAAAAACTTAGTAATACAATAGGTAAATATTCAAATAATGCCTGGTACTCAAAGAAACAGTTGCATGTCTACACAGGAAAGTGCAACAAACAATGATGAGCAGACTGCTAAAATAGCCAAAACATCCATTTATAGTATGGAGAAGAAAACTAAATTTATCATTGGAGCACCCTAGCATCCAAGCATTAGTCCATTTTGTTTGACTATACCAAAATATTTGACACTAGGTCATGCATCAAGAAAATAGTTTTACTTGGCTTATGATTCTGGTCCCAAAAATGTAGCATCAGCATTGTGATGAGAGCTCCCTGGCTCTATCACAACATAGCTCTATTAGTGTGCTTTTCATTACTATAACAAAATAACTGATGTAGAACACTTTATAAATAGTAAAGTTTATTTAGCTCAAAGTTTGAGAGGTATCATGTGCAAGATCAGAAAGATCCATTTGTTTGGTCTCTGCTAAATGTGGCAGATGGCTATACATGTGCATAGAGGGGCTTACATACATGTGTGTAGAGGAGCTTTTGCAACAGGAAGTCAAAGAGGGAGATTGAAGTCCTATCATTAACTCTGAGAGTATGCCCCCAGTGAACCAAGCACCTTCCTCTAGACCTCATATTCCAAAGTTTTCACCACCTTCCAGTAGTGTCACCCTGCGGACTCAGCTTTCAATACAATGATCTTGAGGGACATACAAAACCTAGAGTAATAGTAGATAACTGGAAAGGAAACTGGCTGAGTGAGTGCACAACAGGGCACATTCAGTCTTTTATAATTACTTACTGTCTTGAGAACTAAAGTCAGTCTTATGATAATTACATTAGTCTTTTCAAAATGTTGTGCCCTTATGATCTAATTATTTTCCTTAAAGCTTCTACCACCTAATTACTATTACATTGGAGCATTAAGCCCGAACAAAGAGCTTTGATGGAGAAAAATCACACTCAAGACACAGTGGGGGATAAATCACCTATTTTTTCTTGAAAGTATAAGCAACTAGAAGAGTATAGGCCAACAAATCACAGCTATATACTGCAAGTAATAACAAATAACCTCTGCCTCCCCAAATTATGGTGACTCTATAAAACCTACAAAATAAGTAATTTATTTAAACATATATAAATATTAGGTTCAAATCCTGCCTCAGCTTTATCAGTAATATCTACAACTTATGCATAATATTGAATTACATGAATAATTTCAAATCTATGTTTGAATCAACTAATTATTGCTGGGTGAGACATGTGAGTTGACAGCATCAGGTATAATTTCCAGACACATGAAACTGAATGACAAAGAAGTAAAGAAAATAAAAAGAAAAAAACTAACCCCTAACCAAATTAAATTACTATATTAGAGGTAGAGAAGAAACTAACAAAACTAATGCATAAATTGAGAAAATTGTTTTGCTATGGGCCACTTATTAAACTCACTTAAACAATTTAGAAATGCTGATGCCTTCTACCTAACTATAATTTTATGCCCTTTAACTAATATTTCTCTATTGTTCCTTTTCAATCCTCTAGAAACCATTCTACTCCTTGCATCTATGAAATCAACTTTGCTAGCTTAAGTGAGAACATGCGGTATTTGTTTTTCCATGTCTGGATTATTTCACTGAATATGATGTCCACCAGCCTCATCCATGTTGCTGTCAATTGGCTTTTATTTTTAATAGCTAATTTTTTTATCTATTTGTCCACTGATGGACACTAAGGTTGATCCCATACCTTGGCTTGGTAAAAGTGCTGCAATAAACATGGGAGAGCAGTTATCTCAAAGTTCTGACTTCTTTTTTTTTGAATATTTATGTAGTAGCATGTTTCTGGGACACATAGGAGTTCTGCATCTTGTCTTTTTTTTTTTTTTGAGGAATTTCCAAATCATTTTCCATCATGCCTTTGCTAATTTGTATTTCCAACAATAGTACATAAGAGTTTCCCATTTTCTGCATCTTCCTAAGCATTTTTAATCAAATAATTGAAATATATAAAATGAGAAAATATAAAACTGGTGCATTAAAACCTATAACAATCAAATGAAATACAAGATAAGCTCTCTGCTTAAAATAAAGATGGTTATGCTTTACTTGACCTCCAAGAAATTCTGATTTAATTGATCTAGTAGAATGGAGCTCAGGCATTGCTGTGGAGTTTCTTTGTTTTAAAAGAAAAAGCTTAAAAAGCTACAATCTAAATATGGCTTTGAAATTTGTATAGCATATATGTCAATGTATCAATAAGTAGTTTGATTTATTTTGTGGGAACTTATCATTTTTATGAATGGAACATGATAGAGGATTGTGTTTTGAACAACAAAATCAGTAAGTTAGTGGATATATAAACATATCAACCACTAGGGAATCATTATCTCAAAAAACTAAAAGCTAGAAGTATGTAGGAAGCACCCATCCTTGTTCTCAGCCAACACCATGGTCCAGAGGACCCAGGAACTGCCCATCCCAACCCAAGCTGACACTTCCATCCACTATGCCATCGTCCATGCCTGAAGGATTCAAGAACCGAGCATCCGGCCTCCTGTCCCTGTATTCTCCATAGCACAGAGCGACAGTGTTGACAGCCAACAGATCAATCTGACTGAAGAAGAGATCAACACCCAGGAGGAGAGTCTTGCTTCAGGAATGAAGTGATACCTTCCACAGAGATGGTGTGAGAAACACGCTCAAGAAATAGGCTTAGATACAGTAAGAGTTAAACAAGGATATTCAGGGACCTCCAGGAAGGCCCAGGCTCAGACCAGGAAGATCATATAGCCTCTATTCTGTTGTGGGAGGCCAGAATTGCTGGAAGTAATCATCAGAGGGGTTGGTCCTAAAGAAGTCATTTAACCTAACTATGTTTGAGATGGTACTGCTGCCAACATTCAGCAGAAATCGGTGCTCTGAATTACTATAGGTAAACATAAGGGGGAGCCTAAATGTCTTCACTAAACTCTGAACACTTTTTTTGTGTGAAAAGTTGTTCATGATTTGTTTGTAGGGTTTGTCAATATCTATTGATATTTGATGCCATTATTGTCTCTGAATTTACTACCATAGACAAGGTAACACAGTAGCACCCAGCAATTGGTTTTCTCTCTATGCTAATACCTGGATATGCTAATCCCTGGATTGCCTGGAAAGTTATAAACAATACTGAGGCCTGGTCCTGAAAAGTGTGGCGCTGGGCTGAAGAATTTGCAAATCTCAGCACAAATAAACAAACAAACAGCATAAACAAAACAGAAACATGAAAAAGCAAGGCAACAAAATGCCTCCAAGAACTCCCCTCACGTCATTACAGGGGGCAGTGAAGGGCAAGAAATGATAACCTACATAGCAGATAGATCTAAAAGGATACTAATAGAGACAAAACAATTCTATAAGGTGCTTGACAATTTTTAAAAAGATATAACTAAGGACATAATATAATGAAGCAAATGATCAGCAAGTCTGAAGAAGACATTAATAAACAGCTAGTGAAGCTAAAGAAAGAGATGCAAAACATGAATCCTCAGCAAAGAAAAGAATGGGCGTTGATATGAAAGTTTCAAACAGAAATCCAGGAGATTAAAAACATGATTAAAAGAAGTGATCAGGGCAAAGACAGAGTGTCAGATGTAGAAGATGGGACTATGGTCAATGATCAATTAGTGAGCAATACCTTAAAAACAAGGGAACATGAAAAATGAATATAACATCTCCTAAATGACTTGAAGAAGTCTAATACAAGAGTAATTGGAAACAACAAAAAATCAGAGGATAGCCCAAACTATTTAAAGAAGTAACAAGAGAAAACTTTTCAGATGAAGGAAAAGAATTTAACATAGAGGTAATTGAAGCATATAGAACCCCAAATAGACATGATTAGAAAAAAAAAAAAACTCTACATCACATAATAATCAAAAATCCCAAAAATATAACAGAATAGAATCTTAAAGGCTGCTAGAAAAAAAACAACAAATTACCTATAAAGAAAAACCTATCATAATCACAACAAATTTCTCACCACAAATCTTAAGGACAAGTAGAGAATGAAATGAAGTGTTTCAAGTTCTTAAAGGAAATAATTTCCAACCCACACTGTTACATCCAACAAAATTATCTTTCAAGATTGATAAAGAAATAAGACACTTCAACAATAAAGAAAACCTACAGAAATTCAAAACATCAAATTGGCACTCAAAAAAATTCTCAAGGATATTCTAGAAGGAGACAATGCGTCTAAGAATGCCAAAATATAAAAAAATGAATATATCACATGGGGATAGTAATTAAGTAGAAGGGAAAGAAAACAAAACAGCAACTCACAATTAATATAATGACAGGTAGGGCTGGGGATTTAGCTCAATGGCACAAGTACTTGGCAGGCAAGCACAAGGTCGTGAGTTCAATCCCCAGTACCCCCCCCCAAAAAAAATATATATATACACACACATATAATGACAGGTATAAATTAATATCTATCA
>RJWT010036728.1:0-13194 GCA_004365215.1 Cuniculus paca | reverse complement strand
CTTCCTGGAACCATGGTCTTTTTATCTCTTTCTAAAATGTCCTTCAGTATTCTTTGTAGTGTTGGTTTGGCAGTCATGAATTCCTTCAGTTGTTCTTTGTTGTGGAATTATCTTGTTTCTTCATTAATTTTGAAAGATAGTTTTGCAGGGTACATCAATCTGGGTTGCAAGTTGTTTTCTTTCAGGACTTGAAATATTTCACTCCAAGCTCTTCTTGACTTGATGGTTTGTGTTGAGAAGTCTGTTGTGATTCTGATGGGTTTTCCTGTATAGGTGATCTGTTTCTTTTCTTGAACAGGTTTTAATATTCTTTTCTTGTGTTGAATTTCTGGGATCTTGATTATTATATGTCTGGGTGTAGATTTACTTTGATTATGGCTAGCTGGAGTTCTATATGCCTCACTTATCTGAATAGCACATCTTTCTCCCATGTTTAGGAAGTTTTCTGCTAGTACTTCTGTAAATAGAATCTTTATGTCTTTTTTGTTGACCCCTGCTTCTTCATTGATACCTATCACTCGTAAATTAATTTGCTTTGCATCATCTTGCAGTCTTTCAATTGTTATTTCCTGGTTCCTGATTATTTTTAAGAGGTCTTTCCTTTCCCGATCACAAGCTGCACACCTGTCTTCAAGGTCTGAAAGTCTATCTTCAGTTTCTTTCAAGAGATTTTGCCGACTTTTAATGGAGATTTTAATTTCCTGGATACCTCTTTGAATCTGTTTCATGCATTCAAAATCTCTCTTATATTGTTCAGTCATGGTTTCCCTCATTTTCCTTTGCTCCTCTATTTTTTTATCTATGTCTTTTTTAGAGAAGCATAGCAATTCTTTTATTATGTTTTTCATTTCTTCTTTTACCTGAGATAGTATTTCTGTTCTAATTTCTTTTATAGCCTCATGGAGTTGTCTCTTTACTTCAGTTGCTGTCACTGCAGAAACTTCAGGTGTGCAACTCCAAATCTCTTCCATGATTTCATCTCCTGGACTTGCTCTGCTTGGGTTGGAGTCCAGGGACTTCCTTTTGTTTCTTTGTCTTGACATTTTCCTGGGTTTTCCAAACAAGTGGGTAATGGGGTTCTGGACATTTCACACATTGGCTACAATTTCTCTGGGATGTGACTGGTTTTCCTGGCCAGTGCTGGCTACAGATATTCAATGGTGGCCACTGGGTTCTCTGTTGCAGGGCCACTTCTGTTTCTCCTAACCCTTGATGGCTACCTTGGGTGGAAGTGTCCCAAGGGCTGCTGGAATGTATGTGGAGCAGGGCCAGCCTCTGCTTTCCCTCTGAGCTGGTTACCTGCAAGCAGTGTCTCCCTTTGTTTGCTCGAATGCATATGGAGCAGGTCCTGCCTCTGCCTTCTCTCTGAGCTAAAAACAGGTGAGCAGTGTTTCCCTTTGTCTGCTGGAACATGTGCAGAGTAGGGCCTGCCTCTGCCTTCCCACTGAGCTGGTTACCTGTGAACAGTGTCTCCCTTTGCCTGCTGGAATGTGCACCAAGCAGGGCCTGCCTCTGCCTTCCCCCTGAGCTGGTTACCAGTGAGCAGGGTCTCCCTTTGTCTGCTGTAATGCATGTGGAGCAGGGCCTTCCTCTGCCTTTCTGCTTGAAAATAACTTTTGTCAGGTATTCCTCAGACAGAGGACTAATATCTGTTTGAAAACTTGCATTGAGCAACTTTCTGCATTAAATTGGACCTTCAAGTTGTTTATGAGTTGGTCCATATTGCCCTTGTCTCTAGCCAATGACTCCTGAAGTGTCTGAAGCTCATGCCATCCTCCTGTAGGCTCATACTCCTGAGCAGATCACTAGACAGCCGTTCAACTCACACCTGCCCCTGTCTTGACAGCATGCCAGGCTACATTCTCTGACTTTCTCTTCCACAGCCCCCAACCTTTCTTTTTTCTTCTGGCTGGGTCCACTGAAGGAGAAAGCAAATGAGCACTATATACTATTTTCAAGTCAATAGATATACACTACTTTTCAAATTTCTTTACAGAATATTTAACCCATAAGTTACTTTGGGGCATTATTAAATTACATAAACTGTTTACAATTATTGAAAATCAATGAATGCTGCTTAGATTAGCACCAGAAAAACACTTCTTCTTCTTTAGAAAATAATATAATTAATTAGCTCTCAAAAATGTTATATAAATGTCAAGTTATATGAAAACTTTTAATGATTGAATTAACTCTTTTTATTTAACACCAGGTTTCCTAAATCTGTAATGAGAACTAACACCGAGACTTGAACAAGGAGTTAACAACTTGCATATTAGTTAAATCAAGTAAAGTTTTTTTTCCTTCTTTTAATTAGTCGAATCCTTCTGGTAGATAAAGCACAAGTCAATTGTCTTCATTTGTCCTTCTATCTCTTGGTATCTGTCATTCACAATTATTGACAAAGAAGCAGAAAATTGAAAGATGTGATGTAAAGTTCCTGATTCTCAAAAAATGAGTATTTGTAAAAAAGTGTTCATTTTTTTTTCACACATAGCTATAAAACTTTCATAGGTCATGTTTGAGTATACTAGATACAATATGTCACACTAACACATAATTTGAGATTATTTTTTAACTTTTGAAAGCACTCCTATCTGTCAAAACATTGACCTTGACATAGCTCAAGAGTTCATAGGCATCTCACAATTTTTGGGTCTTGACATTCAGTCTTGACTTTAACCCTGAGAAATGTTGGAATAAATGTAGCAGCTATCTTGCTTCATAGTATTCTCCCAAATTAGAATGGTGCCCATATTCACTTTTTGATAAAATTGAAAGATGAAGCTAAAAATGAAATTATTTTTTAAATGGAACGGAAAAGACTCTGATGAAAACATTAGAATTATATCATCAACCTCAGTAAGAGAGTACTAAATGTTTAATGGCATTATAATGATGAAAAGCATACAATTAGATTTCTCAAGCAGTATTGGTGCCCAGGAAGAATAACATGCACCTGAAAATGTCATGAAGGTAGGATTTACATACACAAAAGTAGATACACATACAGATATTAACAAATATTTTCTTTACTGAAATCTATGATAAAACACATAAGAATGTGTTAAAACATTTTGGACAGCTAATGTAAAAAGCAAATTGACCAGTTACCATGGGAGTTTTAATTGGAGAATTACTGACAAAATACAGTCATTTCAAATTATTATTTTCCTATTTCAAGGAATTTTAGAGAATTGACTTTTACATGATAGAACAAGTTAATATCAGACAATTTCAACAAATCGAAAACATAGAAAGGAGCAGACCTTTCCATCACCTCTCTTTTGGGATTGCATTAAATGTGTACTCAATTATTATACAGTACATCTAGGTAGATAACACACCACCCCGATAAAAAACAAAATTATGACAAATCTGTTCTTTTGCACATATGAAACTTAATAATTTTCTGTGAACACAAGTTTAACTTTCTTCCATTGTGATAAATCTATGTCTGTGAATATAATAATTGTAATTACACACATAACCTAGTTAAAAATTTCCAGGTAGAAAATGATAAGAAATGTCCACAGATTTTTATGCAGAAAAAAATTCTCCAAATAACGAACTTGATCATTTAACAAATTGTATTATATTTCCTATTAGTAGCAAATTTTTTAAAGTTTTATACTCTTTTTCTTATGGATAACCTAACATAACTTCAGAAAAACAAGTTGAATTCAAAGAAATTTTGAGTACAAAAAGTATCTATTTTCCCAGCTCTGATAAAGATCTAGAAAGTAGTAATTGATATAAAAATGTATTCATTCTTAGTTGTGTGACCATAGCTAATTGTATTTTCTCTTCCATTTTATACATTTGTTTATACCTAATAACCACTGTTTTCTTTTTTATAAATTTCATATAGTGAACATAAGCTATTGCATAATTGAGACTGTGGAGGTCAGCTGGATATCTAGTCAATTAAATGATGATACCACAAAATTTAAGCAAAATCCTTTCTATTACAGGCTTGTCAGTGCCCCATCCGTAGTGAAAGTCTTTAATAATGTAAGTTCCCAAATAACACAGGAGCTGGCACCCACTGTTTCCTTTGATTTGAAGAATTTATTATCAAAACAACATCTTAAATATTTAACAAGGCAAGGTGGAACCACTGAAACCCTCTAACTCTTCAGGGATAGAATTGTCACTTTTGCTAGTTTTATTTTTAGTGCTGGTTTGCAAACAGTATTGCAGAAAGAGTATGTTTGTCTCTTGGAGAAAACTAATTCTCTGAACAGTGTTTGACAGGATTCAGCACACTCATGTGCCATCAACATCATTTTAAACAAAAATAAAAAGCTAAGAACACATTCCTTGGATGGTGTCTTTTTCTTATTCAGTGAATTGATCAGATATGATTAGATATTGGAATTTTTGGAGATGAATGCAAGTGATTCTATTTTCCTAGCAAATCCAAGATACCAGTACTCTTCCAAATAAGAAAATAGAGATTTAGAGACACAAGGCAAACCTTATTGACAAGCAATTAATGGTTATCCTCTGGTAAGGTGGAGTCAACCAAATGCAATGAATTCTAAAGATCAGGACCTTCAAAGATCCAAATGTCAGTTTGCCACGTTTCTCTAGATCAATTCATTTCTCGAATTGGAGTATCAGATCATTAGTGATTCTGGGTGCATTACGTGCTCAATTGATATTGTTGGATAAAAATTACTCCCATGACAATAAAAGGAATGTACAGAGTAATAAAGTTAGGGGAGAGTATTTGCCCATCTGCAAAGACTAGTAACTATAAAATGTGGGGAAAGAAAAGTAGTTTTTTTTTTTTAACAGAAAAGAAAATAATAAGAGTACAGGGAAGGGCATGAAGGTCACAATTTCAAAGCCAAACATTTCACTTACTGTTCTTGTTCTACTGTTGTATTTAACAAGATGAATTTCAAAGCCACATGTATGGTAACAGTTATTATTATTGTTTCTTATTTATAGAAAAAATTTTGAGAAGTTTAATATTCACAGAAAAAATTGAGCAAAAAATACAGAGTTGCCCTGTAACTGCCTGACAACGTGCAAAAGTATACAGGCTCTTCTCAACCCAATTACCACAGTGTAGTTCATTTTCAATGATCAATGAATTAAATATTGACACAACTTTTCCATTTACTTTTTATTACTATAATACAAGTACATTCTAATGAAGAAAATATAAAAACACTAATCTTACTTCTACAGAGAAATAAAACAAAATTTCATAACAAAATTATTAGAGAGTAACACTCCTTAATATTCTGTGTAGGATTATATTAAAAGAATGGCCAAAGTGATACTCAGAATGCAAGTCACAAACAACAACAAAAAAATAAGATTCTCTTACAAAGAAGAACAAACAAATAAAAGGGCAAGTGAAACAAATTAGTATTTATTTTAAAATATTTTGCAACATCAGGATACATATTTTGAGGAATTATTTCATATATATGTATATATATGCATATATATATATATAAAATGATACAAAATATTTAGCCTTGTGTTTCTGACTTATTTCATTTAACATTATGTTCCAAGATGCATCCATTTGTCTACAAATGACTCATAAGGAACAAGAAGAGACCTGGTATAGCAAAAGCAATTCTGAGTAACAAAAGCAAAGCAGAAGACATCACAATCTCAGATTATACTGATTAAAACAGAGTGGTACTGACATAAAAACAAGCGAGTGGATCAATGGAACAGAATAGTGGAATAAGAAGCAAGCCCAGGCACATTCATCTATTTGACTTTAGACAAAGAGGCAAAAGACACTGGAGGAAAGATAACCTCGTTAGTAAATTGTACTATGAAAATTAGATATCCACATGCAGAAGATTGAGTCTAGACACATACATCACACCATGTACTAAACTAAAATCAAAATGGGCCAAAGATCTAAGTGTTAAAACAAACATTCTGTTAGAAGGTAAAATAGATGCAACTCTTGAAGAAATAGATGTAGGCGACTACTTTCACAACAGAGCACCAAGGGCACAAGAAATAATGCTGAGAATAAACAAATGATATCATATCAAACTGAAAAGCTGTCACATACCAAAGGAAACAAACAACCAGGTGAAGAGATAACCTTGGAATGGAAAGCACATTTTGCCAACTAATCCTCAGAGAAAGGACTAGACTTTATAAAGAATTTAAAAAGTTAGACCACTTAAAATAAAAGAGCCAATCAAAAAATGACTAATATTCAGAGCTTGGACAGACTCCCTATCTCCTATAATGGTTGTCCAGTGACATCTTAAATAAAACAGACAAATAATGTGGTTTGGGGGAGTCTAGGAAGATCAGAACTCTTGAAGCTAAGACAAAAGCCTCTCTGAATTGCTCATATTTACTGGATTTAAAACAAGTTCAAGGGAGTGTGAGAAAAAGTGAAGTAAAAAGTTGAGGTGAAGGTGGGAGACTGAGCAAGACCTTGAGAGTTAGAAAAAGACAATTTTAGGCAGTAAATCTTGCCAATTAGGAGAGATGGTTTATCTCTAAGGTTCACAGTTTATTGCCCTGGATTAGGGTGTTAGAGTCCATATCCTTGGCTGCCTCCGTTGTGGTGTTATCTTGTCTTCAGAGCACTGTGGTCAGCAACTTAATCCTTACACACCCCAGTCCCCAACAGCATAACTGAAATTAATATGCACTTCTCAGAAACAGTGCAAATTCCCAATAAACATATTTTAAGAAATTCAATATCACTGGCCATTACAAAAATGCAAATTAAAACTACATTGTGATTCTTACTCCAGAAAGAATGGCCATCATCAAAAAAATCAATTAATAACAAATGCTATTGAGGTCATCAGGAAAAATAAACAAAAACAAAAACAAAACTCTTCTACATTGTTGATGGGAACTTATACAACCACTGTAGAAATAAGTGTGGAGATTCTTCAAAAGTAGAAATTTCATTTGACCCATCTGTCCCACTGCTATATATACTCTCAAAAGACATAAAATCATAATATTATAAGGATGTGATACATGAATACTGTTAAGGTTTGTGTTCGGTTTCCCCCCAAGTCTCATGCTGTCATGGAAGCAGCTGAATCTAACATTTGTGATTGGTTCATTGTCCAGTGCTGGGATTAGTGGCGTGAGTGCTGCACCCACCCAGGGGTGGAGCTGGCATACAATACAAGGGAGGGAAGGTGTGTCTTTCTCCTTTTTTGCCTTTTGCTCTTGTTGCTTGTGGGCCGCCATGAACGGCTGTCCTTCAGCCACACCACCCTGCCTTGGAGCCAACTGAGTGTTGAATGAAGCCTCCAAAAACTGTAAGAAATAAACCTTTCCTTCTTTCACATTGGGTGGTAGGTATTTTGTCTCAACAATGAGAGAAAAGTAACCAAGACAGATACCCATCTTTGTAGTAGCATAATTTGTAACAGATTTTGTAAGTAGTGTGTATGTCCATCAACAGGTAAATGAATAAAGAAAATGTATTTAGATATTGTGGAGTATTACTCTGTCATTTGTGTCTCTTAAGTTTGTTAACATTTCTTTCAAGACACTTCTACTTGCAACAAAGTCCATCAATTTTGTATATGTAAGAAAGTATTTGTCTAGCTTCTTTAGTCTGGCATTATTGTAACAAGCTCTCATCTTGAAGATAAAGAATACTGTTGACTTTCAGGGTAAACTTTAGTGGAAAACTCTAAGGTCTTCTAAATGTTTGACTTTATCATTTTATATACTTATATAATTTCTGATTTCCAAAGTTTTGACTATTACTAAATGAGACTGGTTACTTTTGTTTTCATAAGTGGGTTTTTGTGCTTATCTGGATTTCTTACAAAGATTTCTTTTTTTATTTTAAAGAGAATAAAAACAAAACAGAGTAAAACACAACAAAGCAGATCAGAAAAGAACAGTGCAAGCAATACAGGTCTTCAAACATAGCAACAGGAAATTAACAATGGCTACCCTAGTGTCTCTTGTTTTCTTCCAGATGGTTGTTCATACATTCACCACAATAAACGCAAGCAAAACAAAATAATATAAAACCAGCTAAAACAGAGTGAAAGTATTACAGGCCTTCAAATCAGACAATAAGAAATCAACAATGGCTACCTTAATGTTCTTTGTTTTCTTCAAAAATGCTGATCGTATCTTCTCACATATTGCAATCAAATAGTAGAAAACAGACTTAAACCAATCAAATCAAAGAATAAAGTCATTATTGGATTTCAGAACCTGGAGATATGAAATCAGCTATGGCTACCTTAATGTCTCATTTTCTTCAATGTAGTTGTTCATATTTTGATATTTAATAAAATCTGGTCTTGTAAACTCTTTAGGAGTAATTCTAAGCATGTATAAGTATATATTTGTACATCTATCATTTCTGAGCTAGTGGCAATAGCAGAACAAAGTGCAAGAAAAACAATAAACAAAAAAGACAATAATAAAGAGCCCAAAACAATAACAATATAGGATTTCTAAGCTAGGAGATGGGAAGATAACAAAGGTTGTTATTTTGTATAGTTGTCTTCCAGAGTTGCTCAGTTTACCAGGTATAGGCATACAGAATTGGTCCAGTTCTATGAATGTTAGCTGTTTTGTTCAAAGAACTAATAAAATTAGTAGCACAATCATCTATCTTAAGTGTGCATATATATATATATATATATATACTAATTTATATCTTTTCTTTTCCCTTCCTTCTTTTCTCCTTTTCCTTGAATTGTTTTATCCTTTAGAAGTCTCTTACCCTTCCCCCATATTTATCAGAGATTTTTACAAAGATTTCTTACAGCAGTTTTTGGGCATATTTATGCACATGATTTGTATCTTTTTGGGTCCCTGGTTTTTAATATAATCCAATAAGATCCCACTCCCATCTCATTTTCTAGCAATTCCGAAGTCCAGAAAATAATTCTTCCTTTTCAAAATAGTAAGTACTGGTCAACCCATTCGGGACCCCTTCTGACTCTCTCTCAGACAGAAACTTTCTTTCTCTCAATAAATATATTCTGTTCATAACCTCCGTTGTTCCTAAAATTCATTCTTAGATTTTTAGAGAACATGAACTTGCATGGAACATCTAGTAAGTTGGGAGTTTCATTCTCTTATATTATTTGAAGGTCTTCCACCAAGATCATTGGATGGAGACATGGGTAACTCAATGCCAAAGCCCCTTACTCTTTTGGAATGCATTCTTAATCACTGGAAGATGTTCGATCCTCCCATGTTGAAAAAGAGTCAATTGGTATTTCTCTGCATGAGTGCGTGGCCTACCTACCTCCTAGAGTTAAAATGGAACACAGAGAGAAGTATTAATTATGATGTTCTTTTACAACTAAAATCATACTATAAGAAAGAGGAAAAGTGGTTAGAATTGCTTTATGTTCAAACTTTCTTTACATTAAGAGATAATTCTTGTTTATGCTCCAGGTATAATCATAATCCTTATGAGACTACCTCCATTCGTGGGTCTCTTTCTCTCAATGACTTAAAACAAATTAAGCTAGAATTAGGCAAATTTTTATATGACCCTGATAATTACAACAATGTCTTTAGAGGATTCACTCAGACCTATAAGCTAGATTGAAAAGATGTAGTGTTACTCTTAAATCAAACATTGACTTCTAGTGAGAGATAGGCAGCTTTACAAGCCACTATTGCCTTTGGAGATGAATATTAATTTCAAAAGGCCAGAAGATAGACAGCCAGGGATACCACCAGTTCCCACTGGGGCACAAGCAGTCCCCACCCAAGACCCCAAGTGGCCTGACAACAATATAGGAGATTGGAACAGGAGACATTTTTCAAGTGTGTATTCTCCAAGGTCTAAGAAGGACAAAACCTAAGCCTTATAGTTATTTTAAATTGTCAGCTATTTTTTAGGAGAAAGATGAAAACCCCTCTGACTTCTTAGATCATTTATTAGAGGCACTAATAAAACATTATATTCATGGATCCTGATTCAATAGAAGGACAGATTTTGTTTAAAGACATGTTTATTACCCAGTCAACTCCAGATATTAGAAAAAAGCAACAAAAGATAGCCTTTGCTCCAGATAGTTCACTTGATTCTTTAGTAAAAACTGCTTCCTTACTATTCTATAATCAGGACTGAGAGAAAGCCAAAGAGAGAAAACAGAGACCAAAAAATGGCTGCTTTTTTGTGACCTTCAAAAACACAGACCTTAAGTCTGATTCTTGGGACTCCAAGGAGAGCTCAACAAAGACTATACTGACCCACTATGGCTGCCACAAGCCATGTCACTTTAAGAGGGACTGCCTTAAGAGGCCCCCCAAGCCATGCACTAACTGCAAAGGTGACCAGTAGAGGTCGGATTGTCCTCCGAAGCAAAGCCCCAGAGTTCAGACGCATCCTATCAGCTAGACCTGTAGGACAAAGGGCCTCAGGGCATTCGTCTCCTCCCTCTGGCAAGACTGTCATCTCTGCCTGTCATGTCCGCCAAGGATCCCTGAGTAATCATGACAAGAGGTAAAAACCAGCTGACTGCTGGACATTGGCAAGTGTCTCTTTGTCCTTCTCAACTCATCTTCCTTCCAGGCATTGTACCTCAAACAGTCACCAAAATACATGTTGCTTAAACTGGAATTGGGATAACTTTCTCTTCACTCATCCCTTTTAGTTATGCCTAAAAACCTGACTCCAATTCTGGAGCGATTTTATCATGTCTAAACGGTGAGATGTATCTCCAAGTTGCCAATTGATCAAAATGATGCTGAGACTGGTTTTTACAAATATAGTACATATTGTTCATATATAAAAACTTAAGAGAGTTTTTTATTTGTGAAAATAATGTATTAATGTGGTTCTCCTACATTATCAAAAATTTAGAGGTAATTATAACTAAAACTAGAGGGATTTCTGACAAAATGTCAGACTCCACCAATAAAGGGAAAATTATTATAATTTAAAAATAGTTTCTAACCTCACCTGTCAGCTCTAATGCTCATGCTTTGATTAAAATTTGTTGTTACCTAAGAAGGTGCCAAACCCCAAGGCATCATACAGATAAAACAATAATGAATATGCTACATTTCTTTCAGATTCCTCTTACTGGGATCCACCAGATCTTGTCCAGAAAAATGGTTATAGGACATATATTGAGGCCTTAACTAGCTATACTCAGTGGGCTTTAAATGACTCCACAGCTGATTTCTCTCTCCTAAATAAAAAAGTAAAATTAATGAGACAGGTAATCCCCCCAAATCAGATGACATTAGACATTCCAACAGCACAGGAGGAACTTATACAATTGTAAGAACTAAATGTGAGTTCATTCCTGATCCTTCTGCTAATATCTCAATAACTGTTCAAGATATTAAATGATGAATCAATGATATGTCAGATTCTAAAATTTCCCAGATCTTATTCTTATCCTCCTTATAGGAATTAATTCCAACTGCTCTTGGTAAAAGTCTTTGCTAACTGTACTCATAATAATCCTGTTGATTCTATTATTTGGCCTATGCATACTTACTTGTTTCTTTGGCTTTGTCTCCTCCAGACTTAGAGCTGTATGCCTACCCAAGGTGAAAATGCCTGGTATCTACTGAAGGTCATTAGTTAGAAACTCTGAAGGGTATCCCTGACTGCTGTTCAACAACTATGACCCCCTTCAGCCTGAAGAAGCCAGATCAGTCATTGCCCATTAGTCCCTCACAGCAGTTCAGGTTACTTCTCCAGAGGGGGGATGGTTACAGGCAGCTGAGTTAGATAGAAATATTATAGGCATTCAGACAGGGGTGGGCCCTCAAAGGAGGCAGTGCAGAAGACCAGATGTATTGTGACCTTGGAGGAGACACCTCCCTCTGTGGGCCAGATCTCAAGACAAAAGGCAAAACAATGCAACCACACCCAAGCATCCATATTCTAAATAGGTATGCATCACCTTGAGGAAGACATGAGCCACCATCCCAATCCCCTATGGGAACAGTCACTGTTCTATAAGAATGCTCTCTTACTACATGACTCACTTCCCCATTTGTCCCTGATTTGGTCAATTTTCTGAACAATTAATCTTATAGGTTAACCATGGTTCTGTCCCACCTGATGCTTATCTGCCTTGAGAATTCCCAGGTTTTCTCCATCTTGGATCCATCCCACCTTGTGGTTTTACTCTATAAAAGTCTCTAGAAAAACCAGTGTCTTTGGCAACCCACTCAGGACCTCTTCTGTGTCTCTCTCTGATAGAAACTTTCTTTCCCTCAATAAATATATTCTGCTCATAAAAACAAAAAAATTCAAAATAGTAAGTACTTATGGCATTATACGTAGCTTCTTTACCTCATAATGGACAAACATAGTACTACTATAAAATTAAAAAGCTCACTAAAATAAAAAACTCAATCACATAAGCAAATAAGCAGTCCATAGATGAGTACAAGCAGAAGTAACATTTTTTGGTGTTTCTAGTTAACTTTTACAATAACACTTTTCCAATAAAAAGTTAAAGCTTTAAAATGCACTTTTGCTTAGAGTTAGATTCAAAGTCACCCTCTCCCTTATGCCTCCAGAAAATCACTAAGAAGTAAAAATCTAGTGTTTATCTGAACAAATCTTTCAAGGAACCTTGAAAAGCTGAATATGTAAGCAAGATGTTATGAACTGCATGATAGATGAATATATGTTAGTGACTAGTTGTCTTGGAGACAAAATATTCATGGCCTCATAGTAAGACAATTCAGAGCTGAACCTCAGCAAGGCCTTCCAAACAGTAGTCTTCTAAAGTGGCACAGAACTACAAAATAACATTCTACTGCTAAGAAAAATAAGTGTATCTGTTAAATTTTGTTTGTGTAACCTATATGGCCTAAGATCTTTAACCATTCTACAGTTTTTATACGCTGTCATTATTCAATGCGGCATTTGAAAAGTGTTATTTGAAATGTTCGTAGAGGAAAAAATATGTTAGTGTTTTAAAATGTGTTAATAGATTAAAATCACATCTATTTTCACTTGACTCGTTCTTATCAGAAAATTCACATTTTCACAGTATATAAATGATAAGCTGAGAATGTTTTTTAAGATATCCTTTTTTTAGTCCTCAATCACTAACATTGATATTATATATATGTAATTCTAAGTTTCTTTTTCATATGATGAGGAAATTAATACTGCTTGAAACATTTTCTAATCAAATTATTTTATTTCATATTAGTATATCTTTGGTCAGATACAAGACTATGGCCTATGACAATAAA
>RJWT010036727.1:0-13203 GCA_004365215.1 Cuniculus paca | reverse complement strand
CAAATGGGGCTTCTAATCCTAGCTTTTTGATGAATCTCCACACTGATTTCCATAGTGGTTGCACCAGTCTACACTCCCACCAACAGTGGAGAAGGGCTCCTTTTCCCCACAGCCCCTCCAACATTTATTATTGATCGATTTCTCTATAGCCATTCTTCCTAGAGTGAGACAGAATCTCAATATTGTTTTAATTTGCATTTCTCAAATGACCAGTGATGCTGAACATTTTTTCATGTATTTACTTGCCATTTATATTTCTTCATCAGAGAAGTGTGTATTCATCTCAAATGCCCATTTTTGGATTTGGTCTTTGAATTTGGGGGTTCTGATTTTTTTCAATTCTTTAAATGTTCTAGATAAAAGTACTTTGTCTGAGGGACAATTGGCCACATTTTTTCCTAATCTGTGGGTTGTCTTTCAACTCTGTTGGTGATTTCTTTTGATGTGCAAATTTTTTTTTTAAAAGAAGAGGTCCTTGTTATTGATTCTTTGAACTACTTCCCATGGAGGGTTTTTTTTTTTTCCAGGATCTTCCTGCCTACCCCTATGTCTTTGAGATTTCTACCTACTTTCTCATCCAGTAGATTTAGTGTTTCTCTTTGAATATTTAGTTCATTGATCCGCTTTGACCTTACTTTAGTGTATAGTGATAGACATGGATCTAGTTTTAGTCTTCAACATGTAGAAAGCCAGTTTTTCTAGCAGTATTTACTGAAGAGGCTGTTTTTTCCAGCAAACATGTTTTACCCCTTTGTAAGAGATAAGGTGACTGAGTGTGTATGGAGCTGTGTCTGTGTCTTCTAATCTGTTCCACTGATCCTTGGGTCTGCTGATTCCCCAGTACCATGCTGATTTTATCATGGTAGCTTTGTAGTATAATTTCAGGTCAGGAATTGTAAAGCCTCCTGCCTTGCCTTTGTTGCCCAGATTTGCTGTTGCTATTCTAGGATTCTTCTGGTTCCAAATTAAGTTTATCATTGTTTCCTCTAGTTCTGTGAGATATATTAATGATATTTTGGTTGGGATTGCATTAAACCTGTATAATGCTTTTGGAAGCATGGCCATTTTCACAATGTTTTTTCTTCCTATTCATGAGCAAGGAATATATTTCCACATTCTGATATCCTCTTCAATCTCCTTTTTCACAGTACAGTGATTTTCAATGTATAGGTCTTTCATTTCTTTTGTTAGATTGATTCCTAAGTATTTTATTTTATTGGATGCTATTGTGAAGGGTGTAGTTTCCCTAATTTTTCTCTCAGTAAGTTTGTTGTTTTTGTACAGGAATGCTACTGTTTTTTCAGTGTTTAGTTTGTATCCAGGTGTGCTACTTAATTTGGTTATTAAATCTAGAAGTCTCTTGGTGTTCTTGTGGTCTTCTATGTGGAGTATCATGTCATCTGCAGATAATGATAATTTAACTTCTTCCTCTACTATCTCTAGTCATTTTATTTCTCTTTCTTATCTGATTGCTCTGGCTAATGTTTCCA
This sequence comes from Cuniculus paca, assembly GCA_004365215.1. NCBI lineage: Eukaryota > Metazoa > Chordata > Mammalia > Rodentia > Cuniculidae > Cuniculus > Cuniculus paca. The sequence goes on along the minus strand of RJWT010036727.1, from coordinate 11,713 downwards.
AAACTATATTGAACAGGAGTGGTGATAGTGGACATCCTTGTCTTAAATCTGATTTTAGAGTGAAAACTTTCAGTTTTTGTCCATTTAGTATGATATTGGCTGTGGGTTTGTTGTAGATAGCTTTTATCAGATTGAGGTAAAAACCATCTATTCTGATTTTCTGTAGGCTTTTTTTAAAATCATGAATGAGTGTTGGACTTTATCAAAAGATTTTCCTGCATCTATTGAGATGATCATGTGATTTTTCTCTTTGAGTATATTGACATGGTGTATTACATTTATTGATTTTTGCATGTTGAACCACCCCTGCATTCCTGGTATGAGTTCCTCTTGGTCATGGTTTATTATGTTCTTGATTATTTGCTGCATTCTGTTTGCTAATATTTTATTGAGTATTTTTGCATCTATGTTCATTATGGAGATTGGTCTGCAGTTCTTTTTTTGATTGGGTCTTTTCTGGGTTTTGATATCAGGGTAATACTTGCCTCCAGGAAGGAATTATGGAGTATTGTTTCTCTTTCAATTTCATTAAAGAGTTTGAGGAGTATTGGCATTATATCTCTAAATTTCTTGTAGAATTCAGCAGTGAATATATTAGCACCTGTCTTTGTTGATAATATATTAGGCTTGTCTTTGTTGGTAAGTTTTTGATTACATTTGAAATCTCATTAACTGATATAGGGTTATTCAGAATTTTTATATCTTCTTGGTTCAGCTTTGGCAATTAATACATATCTAGGAATCTGTCCATTTCTTCTATGTTTTCCATCCTACGAGAGTAAAGATTTTTGAAGTAGATATTGATGATCTGAATTTTCACAGGATAATAGTGATTTTTACCCTTTTCATTCCTAACTACATGAATCTGAGTCTTTAGTTTCCTTTTTTTGATAAGGTTGTCTAGGAGTTTATCAATTTTATTCTTTCAAAGACCCAACTCTTTGATTCATTAATTCTTTATATTACTTTCTTAATCTCCACTGAATTAATTTCTGCTCTGATCTTTATAATTTCATCCCTTGATATGTTCTGGGTTTGTCTTGCTCTTCTTTTACTAGAAGCTTGAGGTGTAACATTATGTTGCTTATTTGTGCTGGTTCTGTTTTATTGATGTGAGAATTCACCACTATAAATTTCTCTCTTAGGACTGCTTTCACTGCATCCCGCTGTTCCTGTGTATTCTATCTGTGTCTTTGTTGAATTGTAGATCTTGTTTAATTTCTTCCTTAATTTCATCTGTGACCCATTGGTGTTCAGGAGGGTGTTATTTAGTTTCCATGTTTTTATGGAATTTTTGTGGTTTCTTTTGCCATTACTTTCCAATTTCATTGCACTATGATCAGATAATATGCATGGGATAGTTTCAATTCCTTTGCACTTATTGAAGCATGTTCTATGGGCTAGTATATGGTCTATTTTAGAGAATGTCCCATGTGCAGCTGAGAAGAATGTGTATTCTGATTTTGTTGGGTGAAAAAGTTTGTAAATTTTTTCACAGGTTTGGTTCAATTCTGGTATTTCTTTGCTGATTTTCCTTTTAGTTGATCAATCTCTGTGTGACAATGGGGTATTAAGTTCCCCCATTACAACTGTGTTATTGCTTATTTGATTTTTCATTTCTACTAGCATTTGCCTTACATATTTGAGTGCTCCCATATATTTGGTGCCTATATATTTATGATTGTTATCTCTCCTTCTTGAAGTTTGCCCCTAACATGCATGTAGTGACCTTCTTTATCTCTTTTGATCATTCTTGGTTTGAAGTTCACATTATCTGCAAAAGGAATAGCTTCCCAGCCCCTTTTATGGGTTCCTGTTACATGGAGTATCATTTTCTGTCCTTTGACTTTCATGTATGAATTTCTTTTTGAGTTAAATGCATTTCTGGTATACAGCATATCATTGGATTTTATTTCTTGATCCATTTTGCCTGTCTGTTTCTCTTGATTGGTGAACTGAGGCCATTTACGTTGATGGCTATAACTGATATGCATTTGCTTATCTTTTCATGTTAATTTCCCACTGTTGGTTCTTTGCTTTTTCCTGTTTATCTGCTTGCCATGACTGGTGATTTCTTTCTGTTGTTGCTCTTGGAATTGTGGGCATTTTTATCTCTGTCTAGAACATCTTTTAGTACTTCTTTGTCATGGAAGTATCTCATTTCTCCATTAATTTTTAATGATAGTTTTGCAGGTAACATCAATCTGGTTTAGAAGTTGTTTTCTTTAAGGACTTGAAATCTTTCACTCCAAGCTCTTCCTGAATTTTGGGCTTGTGTTGAGAAGTTTGCCATGATTCTGATGGGCTTTCCTTTATAGGCATTACTTCTTTAACAGCTTTTAATATTTTAGTCTTGTGCTGAATTTCTGGGATCTTGATTATTATACATTGGGATGTAGATTTATTTTGGTCATATGTTTCACTGATCTGTATGTCAGATTTTTTTCCCCATGTTTGGGAAATTTTCCGCTATTACCTCTGCCAATAGTTTTTTTTTTTTTTAAATGTCATTTGTGTTGACTCCCGCTTTTTTTTTCATTGACACCTATCAGTTTTATATTGTTTTTCTTTACATCATCTTGTAGTTGGTGAATTGTTTCTCAATCCCTTGTTATTTTTAAGAAGTCTTTCCTTTTGTGATCCCTAGCTACAATCCTGTTTTCAGGGTCTGAAAGTCTGTCTTCAGTTTCATTCAAGTGGTTTTGCCAGCTTTCAGTGGAATTTTTAGTTTCCTAGATATCCGTTTGAATCCATTTCATGCATTCTATTTCTTTCCTATATTGATCTTTCATGTTTTTCTTTATTCCCCTATTATCCTCTATCTTTTTTATTTATCTCTATTCTAGATTTACTGAGCATTTTCTAATCCTTTTTTTTTTTTTTGCGGCACCAGGGATTGAACTCATTACCTTGCGCTTGCCAGGCAGGCACTTAGACCGCTGAGCTAGATCCCCAGCCCAGCATTTTCTTTATGATTGTTGCCATTTCCTTTTCATTCCTGAGAAATTATTTCTGATCTGATTTCCTCTATAGCCTCATGGATTTGTTTCTTTACTTTAGTTGCTATCATTTCAGAAATTTCATGTGCATGACTTGATCTTGCTCCATCTTATCTCCTGGACTTGTTCTGAGATTGGAGGTCTGAGATTGCAAGTTGCTTCTGTGTCTTGTCATTTTCTATTTTTAAAAAATTTATTTTGTTTTCTGTGTTGATCCTTGTAAATTTTTGTAGTAAGTAGCTATGTCACTAGTCTCAAGTCCTCTCCAGGAAATTTCTCTTCCTCTGGCATGTCTTTTGTGTGTAAGAGGTTCTTGGTTTGTGTCTGCTCTGATATCCTACCTTTTTGGTTAATTAAGAGTGAGACGTTGGTATCTGTTTGACTCAGTCCCCAGTTCTTTGGTGCTGAACTATGGTGAGGTTATTACCCCAGAGCTTCCCAGTAATTTTACAGAAGGGAGAACAAGTGATTACAATGGATATGGCATCATAGGTAAAGGAGTATAATTAGCAATGTTCATAGCATCAAGCACAGTTCATGAGCTGACTGTTGTAGTTATTAAATTTGTACCTTGAACCATAGGAGCAAAACTTGCAATCATGTAAAGAACAGGTTGTAAATTGGAAGCTTATATTCAAAGTTTTTCCCCTTGGTAGAGTAGTTTTTACTCTGTGATGGGGAGATTTAAGAAGGATAGTAGATAAAGCAAAGATAACCAAAAAGAAATTAGAAGCAAGGCTGCAGGACAAAGGCTAATCACATAACCTTTGGAAAACTAGAGAAGATGGCAGAAGAGAGAGTGAAGGAGTAAGTAAGGGATTATCTGAATGTGAATCTACCTCTCAGTTTGGGGGATGATGTTTTGGTTATTTTTTCTTCCTTGCTGAGACAAACACCTGACACCCAAAGTGAAGCAAGGAAAGGTTTATTTAGCTCACAGTTTCTGGAGATTTCAGTACATAATCAGCTGGCTCCAAGGCAGGATGGCATGGCACAGAGGCAACACTTCAAGGCAGCAGCCGGAACAAAAGAGAAACACAAGCCTCTTCTCTACCCTTAAATTGTACTCAGCACCGCCCCCACCTTCAGGGTGGGTGTAACACTCACAAAATGTCCTTGCCCTCCTTTTGCACAGGATAAGGATATTTACAAAATAAAACCATGGCTCCCTGATGAGCCTTTCAGTTAAACCTCTAAATTTCTCAAGTTGACACAATGTATTAACCATAAGAGATGGTATTAATTTTCTGTGGCTGGAGTTCTCTGTTCACCTGGGTCACCTAAAACATTTCTTTGGCCACTGAACTTATAATTGGGCAGATACTGGGCTCACACACATCCACACACTCTATCCTCCAGGTCATCTTTATTGTCCACTCCACATATATGATTTGAGCACCCGTTAGCACATCACCCATACTGCTGGTTGCTAACTTGAACCTCTATAAAGACGAAGGAACAATGAAGACACTGCTTTGCCAGAATGTGAGGGCCAAACGATGAATCAGACATTATGAAAATGGACCAATAAAGTCATGAGGTGAGTTAGCAGTAAGTAGTTTTTAAACAGATATGTTTTATATCCCTCACTCCCCCAACCTGGTTTGTGTCTTATCCTTCAGGAGGTGGCCTTTTTCCTTTTGGACACAACACCAGGATATATTTAGTGTCTTTGGAACATGTTTAATGGAAAAAGTAGATGTAGAAGGGAAATAAAATCCTCTACATGGTGCAGTAGACATTTCCTCTGTGACTTGCCAGATCTCAGTGTTGCCTTCCCCCTGCATCCTGTGCTCCACATGCTGTGCTCTCTTCATGGGGCTCACTTGTTAGGATCATGTTCTAGGCCTACCTGCCCAAGGGGTGGGTGAAGACGCCACACTCATTTCAACAACACAAACTGATGTGGCTAGAAAATGTAGGAAATGGACTGATCCATTTCCTTATGTGTTGTGCTGATGAAATCTGGACCCAGGATGGAGGAATTATATAGAAAATTGTGCACATAATTTGCCCATACTAGCCTTTGGAACTTCCTACTATGCTTCAATGTAGTCTATTCTAATTAACTTAAATAATTACATGGGGTACATTTGGAGGAAAGTGAGAGAGCAAGCTCCTCTGAAAATATATGTTAATGAGCTAGTTATGAACTGAATTGCTTTTGAATCCAAAGAAAAATGGTACCCATTATTCTGTGTTTGAATTCAAACTCACATTACTATGGTCTTTAGTCAGCTTTTCTTATGAATAGTTGCTAAAGTCTTTTGTTTGCAATCCTTCCCAAAATGTACTGAGGTGATTTCATCCGTGTCATTTCCTGAAATGGTGTATTTTATATGATAAGCTCCTGTGCATGTTAATTGAGAAGTTATTACAAAAACAATTAAAACTAGTGGCAGGTGTTATTATTATTATTATTATTATTATTATTGTCTTTATTATTACACACCTGCATTTGGATACAATTTGAAAAATAACCAGTATTATAATCAATGCTTTGGAAATGAAGCCTAGTTAAGGATATTATTCTTATCAGGTAAATGCCAACTATAACTTATTCTTCCCCAAAAGGTTTTGGGTAAAATCATGCATATAGAAATTTCCCCTGGTATTTTGCTTTTGAGAGGTCTAATATTTTCTTCACCCATTTAAAAAATAAGATTGCATTTATACTCTATTTTCTATTGTGGTAAAATCTTTCTGATTTTGTAAAGTTTCTGCCACTTTTCCCTTGCTGTCCTCAACTACTGTACTTGAAGTTTTATGTACCTTAAGAGAGCAGAATGTCACTCTATGTGGTATTTCTTAAAGAATCCTCACCTAGGCAAGGAGGGCTTTGGGTTTAAGAAAATAGTCTGGTCTTTTGTAAAGGATGTAATATCTTCACTGTGACATCAACTTCAGCTCCTGCTTCTGTTTCTTTAGGAATTTAAGAGTTACTTGTACCTTTTTTTTGGTACCGGAGATGGAACTCATGACCTTGCACTTGCCAGATAGACGCTTATGCTGCTGAGCTATATCCCCAGACCTACTTGTACCTTTTTTTGCTAGATTCTGGGATTGTTGCTTGAAAAGATGTGAAGTTGGGGTATTCCTTTCCTGTGCAGATGTTCTGGAAGTGCACATATAATCCCACTGACTTTGAAAAGGCATTTTTACATAGGCAAGCCAAGTCTTCAGTGGTTCCTGCCTTTTCTCCCTCTCTGGACATTTCTTGACTGCTTGTTTTTGATGCTCTAGTGCCTGAAAATCACACATGTATTTAGAATATCTGCTAGGTGGAATACGTCCCCAAAGTAGGAGTGCAACTTTACTTTGCATTATTTAGCATGCAAGTAAGTCTTATTATTATATCATAGGTTTCTGTCTAGAATCTCTCTTTCTCAAAGGTGATATCACATCTCTCTGCATTGGTAGCAGAAAACATCTTCCTTTCGTTTTGTGTATTCATTACATTGCTTCTTCTTGTCTTGCTGGACCCTGTTTCGGTGGCCTCCAGTGCTGAGATCTATGGTATGCAGTGAGTAGAAATTTAAAGTACATAAATCTGATTACCATGTACTGATCTGTAACTCAGGGGTTCTGTGGGTGTGGTAGACACTTATTTAAGTTCCCTTTCATTAATTGTAGATTCTGTGATCTATAGAGGTGAGGACATTAAATCAGAGGAATATTTATTTATTTGATTGCATATTTCTGTTGTTCCAAGTCTAATCTTGATTTGTTTTGTTATGCTTTCCTGAACATATAAGAAAAGTCATACAGAGGGCTGGATGAATTGTTAAGTCAATAGACTTGTAGTTAGAACAGGAAAAACTCACATTTCAAATCCTGATTTTGACATAACTACATGAAACATCTCAAATTTTGTAGCCCCAAGGGACTTCAATATGATAAGTTAATAATATCCAATAATGCCTGCCTAAGAAATCTGCTGTAATGGTGAAATTTGGATGAAAGCACTTTTCTGTTTAGGATGGTGCCTTGAGCCCTAGTTCAAACTTTTAAGAAATGGGTTTCTTAGAGTTAAAGAAATTGCCAGTGACCTTTTGTATGGTCTCACCCATTTCTTACACTACACCATTCCATAGTGACTTCTATATGTGACCACTTTACTCTTAGCTGATTTTTCTAAGTGCTTAGTTCATCTTAATCCACAGGAAGACATAGACATGTACTCTGTTGTGGCATGAACAAGTACAGTCTCAGCTCCTCCAACCAAAATACAGCCAGAAAACATGGGATGCCCTTGCATGCTGGAACCCACCAAGTCTAGGATATGTGCCACAGTGGAAAGCACTGTCTTACACTGGGCACACCAATGCAAGCCTGCAGCAGGACTAGGAGGTGTGAAGGCTCCATTCCAGCTGTGGGCTGCATTAAGTCAATCCTCTAAGCGGTGCCAATGCATAGTCAACAGCATCTCAGATTCTAGAGTCCCCTTTCTGGGCTCTAGTCCTCTCTAGTTCCATAGACTTTGGCGTAAGACCTCACACATATGGCTACCCTATCTGTACAATGGGAATACCATTGGCCTCAACTTCCCCACACTGAGAAAAAAGTCTGGAAAATAAGAGACATCAGATATGTTTCTTGTGCAATTTTAAAAATATTCTAGGTGGTAAGTATTATAAAAAGCAAATTTGAAGCTCAGAGAGACAAAACACTTTCTCCTCAGGCCATTCCTCTAGTATAAGGTACATGTGACATTCAAGCCATGGTAATCTGCATTCAAAATCTTGGCATCTCCACTTCGTCAGCCTCTCAGAGTCAAATAAAGTGACTGTATGTATGGAGTTATATTTTTGGAAAAAGCTAGATCAACACTACACAGACACTCTATTCATCCTTAAGAATGAGAAGCCTATACAAAGAATATACCCCTTAAAACACAGAAAGTCTTGAAGGACAGTAAATCATGGGGCAGGGCAAAGCCACAGAAAATGATATCTTAACAAGTTTTCTAAATATTAGAATGAAGAATAGTGTCAACACTGAGGTGCTAATGGCAAGGATTATAAAATCAGTGGAGTATTTCATGAGATTGAGTTCAATGCATACAAAATAGGAGTAACGCTTTCCAGACTTTTCAAAGTGAGCCAAAAATGAAGTTGCACATTGTTTTATAATTAAAGACTTCGAGGGAATCTGGAAATTTTCATAGTCACTTGTGAGTTATGTTAACATACCACCTGATGTCAGTGAAAGACAAATGGTTCTAGCAGCAGTAAATCATCAAGCAATAACAATTTAACAACCTGTTCGATGAATGAGTTCCTCAAATCAAGCAAAGCCTTCTGCAGAATTCAAGATAATCAAAGAGAAAATTCACTTGCTAGTGTAAGGTAGAAAGAGAAGTGACTTTGCATCCACTGGGCCTATACACTCTGGTCTGGGCTTGGTTTTAGGTATTTTAGATATTTATCTTATATAATTGTTTTTATAGTCTTATTAGTATTAATTTATTAACTTTTGATTAAAAATCTTGAGATTTTTAGAAACTAAGTAATAATTGAATCACTCTTCAACGCCACACAAATCTTGTCCTTCCCAACTTCTTTGTCCCTCCCCTCATTGCCGCTTTTGTTTTTTCTTCATTCTCCCTTTGCTCCCTTTCTCCCTTCCCCAATTAAGGCAACCAATATTCAGTAAACAGGCATTTTATGCCAGGAGTGGTGTTAGTTGATACACATTGAAGAGGGAAGCAAAAAACTTCTTTAGAGACTTTCAGTGGAGCAGAACCCAAGTGAAAGAGGTGGACACCAACAATCATACCCTCAAATATAGCATGGCATCAGCAGAAAGGCCTTGAGAAAACGAATATGATTCCTGAGCACCAGGGACTGCTTGGCCGCAGACAACATCCTGAGGAAATCGACAGTGAGCAGACTTGCTGGCGGAAAGGCGGAATGTGTTAAGGACCGACGTGCGTTAGAGATGAACAAGTCACAGATGCAAAACTGAAAGCATGCCATGATTTACAACTCAGGACAATGAGGCTAAAAGAGAATACAAGAGGACAACAGAGAATGAAGCCCGGAAAGGCTGTGTCTCCTGCTTTCAGTATTTTTTTTTTTTGGTTATTAGGCTAAATATTTTATTTTTATTTTAAAACAAATGAAAAATCAATAATCTGGTGTTTCAAAAGTTGACTGTGGCTGAAGAAAAAGGTAATAAATAGTTTAGGGAGAGGTTACTGGTAATGGGCAGACAGCTACAAAAAAAAAGACAAAAGAGAAATAATCACAATCTGAACAATCAGAAATGACTATACTTGGAAGTGGAGGGTAGCTGGTGAAGATGAAAGAGAAATCTTAAATTATTAGACAAGTTCATGCAAAGTGTTAAGTTCTTGGATACTGGCAGATCTCCCAAGGCAATTAAAGCATTCTTGTCACTAGGTGGGCTATATGACACCTGAGATTCTCACTCAGTGTCCCCAGAGACCCTTTCCAGTCTAGAGCCCTGGTGGTTTAGGGGGAAATATTAGGAAAAAAAAAGAATGAGACCACAGCAGTGGTCATTAGGGAGGATGACTGAAAGAAGTACAAATTCCTCAGTTGCATTGGGTGACCTGGCCGCAGTCTCGAATGTCACATTAACTAGCTCAAAGCTATCCAACAGGTCCCTTGCTGTACCTCCCCATTTTCATTTTGCTAAACTAGTGGTTTCCAACTTTTAAATTTCTTTTGAAAATAAAAACCTATTGCAGTACAGACAAATGTTATTTAACTACTGAGAATATAGGCTGGATATACTTTCCCTACTCTTGTAAGTAGAACTAAATTCCCAGAACCGTATACATAGTAACATAATGAAATTGGAAGCCATTAGGCTGTGGTGGGCATAGACACATACATATATTTTATTTATCTTCTTAGAACACTTTAGATACTAAAAGCAAATGATTTTTTTCATGGTCAAAAATTTTTGTTTATTTCTAGTACAATGTTCCCCAGTAAAATCCATTTCATCTACTTTCATTTACTTTCTGGAGATGACCTTGTTGCAAAGGGGAAAAAGACACACAAATATATACACAGCGAGAGCAGGGCAATCCTTTCCCATTCCACACATAATTAAAAACATAATACATCTTCCATCCTGTGGCACTATCAACTTTTCTCCAGCTGTATTTAATCCCATGACCTTGAAAGGCTTCAGTCATAATGGAAAAAGAGGAAGAGGAATGCAGGGTCTGAGATCTTGCCAGTGGAAAGATTCTCTTATTCTGAGCAAAAATTTTGAAAACGAATTAATCTTTTCACACTCAGAAGAGGCAAAAGACCCTTGGCAGACAGAAGATGCTCAGAAATGAGTTTCTTTGACAGGGGAAGAGCCTGTGCCCTTAGAGGAGTGATTGACAATAGGAAAAGAAAGAAATTCTGAGGTAAGTGTATAGGAGAATGCTTCAAATCTCAGAAAAAGAGTGGGAAATGTGTTCCTTGGCTCTCTAACAGTTCAGCAACAACCAGAGTATTCATTTAGAAATGTTTAAAAGATATTGCATGATTTTAAATTCTGACAGCAACTCATTCAAGTATTTTCCCCTATAAGAGTGCTCTTTTAATACCGAACTTAAAAAAAGTAGAGAAAGAACCCTCCCAAAAAACTCATCTAGAATGCTACCCTCCAAACCAGTGTGCTAACATTTAAGGTGACTTCTGTTTAGTTTCTCTCTCTACATATTTTCTACAGAATTCCTACCATCACACATACTCTGGTTTGTGACTTATCCTACTTCCTCACTAAGCAAAAGCACTTCCCATGGACAATTACAGCTTCTTGAAACTGTGTTCCTTGTTTTTGGAAAAACGAAATTGAAAATAAATCTGAGTCTTTTACATACACTTTGTCCCTGACATTGGGCATTTCCTACCATAACATTTCAGTGTACAAATTACTTTGTTTGGATTCTCGTTCTCAGTATTATATTGACAAATTCTTGATGGCAGGCATTGCCTCACTAATCTGTGTATTCTACCAGGTAAATATTTGTTTTTGAAAGTACACTTTGTAAGCATTTAGGTGACTTCACAATAAGTAAATTAAGCCCATCTCTCCAAGTATGTGGCATTATATGAAGCTCTGTCTCTAATCAGTGTGTCTTCCACTACATCCTCCTCTAAGATTAAGAATTTTGCATCAACATTTATCTACCCAGGTCCATTCAGGACAAGTCAACATCTCACACTATTGTATCCCCACAGGTGTTTGTGTGGTTGTATGTAGCTTCTGCACTTATCTAATACTGGTCATTAAGAGAAGATCTTGCACCACCCAAGAGGGGACGCGGTTGGGTAAACTGAAAACCCAAAGAGGATGGTAATCAGTAATCTAAGATCTCTGAAGGGCCATCAAAGATTTCATCGGCAACACTGATATTCCTGTGTCATTTGATAACATCTTTACCAGCTGCTGTGTGATGGGCATCATTGAATCATGATGAGAAAATTTAGGGGAAGGGAGGGAAGCATGCAGAAATGAAACAGAATAAGAACTGCAAAATGTTGTAGATGGAATGCAATTCCCAAGTTACATTGGTCTCCTTTTCTTGTTAGTTAGGGTTGATGTAATTGAGGAATTTCCATGATTCTATTAGGCATCATGCAGCTAGTTAAAATTCCCACACTCCTGACAGTCCAGAGCTGCCCCTTTTGCCGTGTGCTGCCAAAACCCTAGGTGCAATCGCTATGCACATATTACTGAAA
>RJWT010036726.1:0-13192 GCA_004365215.1 Cuniculus paca | reverse complement strand
CTCCACAGCATCTCTTGTGCTGTTGTATTGGAACACAACTGAGTTTACATAATTGTTGAGGGCATGTTTGCTCAGGATGATCTTAGACATTATGCTGTTTTTCCAAATCATGTGGATGAGAAATTGATCTTTCTATTAAAATGTCTTGAAACCCGCTCTGAGTGCCTTGGGGACAAGATCCTAGCCTTGCCAGAAACTTACCATCAGGAATAAAAACTGAAGCAAGACAGGCCACCCCTGTGGCCATATTTGCTATAGCCCAAGGATAACGGCGACCAATGCGGTCGATGGTGAAAATTATGATGAAGGCAGCTGGGAATTCAACCAGGGCAGAATAGAAGAAATCCAGGTAGATATTGCCCCCTACGAGGCCCATGTGCATGATAAGGCCCTGGTAGAGAACAGAACTTGTGAACCTGGGCAGAGAGGAGAGAGCCAAGGTCAGGTTGAGCACTGAACACATACCACCCCAAAAGAGAGGCTTCTGGAAGAACTAGAGTTGATGGTAGGTGACCTCACAGCTGCCCCCTCTGTCTCATCACTTGAACACAAGCTGGTCCACTTTGATGGCTGGCTGTGACCTGAGACCTAGGCACAGGAAGCAGTTAGGACAGCATTCCCTGGCCACACTGAAAGCCAAGAATGTCTTCACAGAGTGATTTACTCAGTAAAACTATGTCAAGTTATTAGTGACTGTGAATTGTTTGTAGTCTTTTAAAGCATTGGATCAAATGGATTTATACATAACTAAATTTCAGGAAACAGAAAACCAAAGAGGAATCAATTTCTTTCTTGAAAATGTTTCTTCTGGCCTGATGCAAACAACATTTTGACAATATATCTAGTTTTGATGACCTAATTCAGTCATTATATGTGCTGGAAAGTATGAGGATGATCAGGAAGAGTCACAGTTATTCAGAAAAGGAAAGAAGGAGAATGAGGTCAGATCCCATGGCTATCTTTTCCAAGTAGAAATTGTGGTGAGCTTTGCCTTTGTCATTGAGAACAGTGCTTTGTATGTGGGGCTCACCAAACTGATGTTGACTCTCTAGGAAGGGGCAGCTTGTGGTGAGCGACTCTGGGCTCCGAGAGTGACTGTGAGCTGCCAGTGTGGCCCAGCAAAGCTTGAGGTGCTCGACTGTGCCATCATTGGGGTGCTGTTGATTACCAGTCTATTCTTTTCAACAGGTACAAAATAGAAAGAAAAGGCCCTTTTCTCATCAGGCTTGTACTATTTATCATATTAATCCATGGATAGTATTCACAGATGAGTGGAGTTAGTGGCAATGTGTCTTTTACTGTAATAATTTTTTGAATTTAAACATTAGCCAGAGTTTCTAACCATACCTTGTAACTTTATTTTTCTCTCCATGTACAATGAAAAGAACATGTCCCTTTCTTGTCATCCCTGTGCTATTTATTGCCAAGATTTATGCTTATCTTCAATTAATCTACACCAATAGTTCTCAAGTTGGTCTAAATATTAGAATCATCAGGAGAATGAAAAACAATTTTGGTTACTGGGCTTTACTCTAGATCCATTACATTAGTTTCATCTCCTGCATGATTCTAAAGAGAAACTGAGGTCAAGAGCACTCTGATGTTCACATCGAGACTGTAAGCTGTCTTCCATGTCTACCTGAGAGAAGCGTGAAGGAAGTCCGCTACCTACGAGCTACACATTGCTGCCCTCTGTCAATGCTGAGCCTGCATTAGGTTGTTTTGAGGCGTCCTTGTTCTCTCCCTTAATGTGGATGCCTGTGAATAAGTTAATTTGGAGTGATTTTAAAGCAGCAAACAAACAAACAAGGGCTTACCAGTTATACATCAAGATCAAAGTATGTTTCCTTATCTGAGGGGTTCTGACCAAGTCAAGAAATGAAGGATTCAGCTTCTCGCCAACTTCCTCATCTGCTGTCAGGCTCTAAGAAAAGGCAGTAAGAGTGGGTTTGTTTATGGAATGGTGATGCCAGGGCCCTATGGGGTACAGTAACAACACCTCATACTTACCAACCACCTGTCTTGTGCCCTGCTTGAACTCGTTATACACTTTGTCTTATTTCATTTTTATAAAAGTCCCAGAAGTTAGAATCTGCTTTTTCCACCTCATTTTACAGAAGAGAAACTTGAATATGGAGAGTTTGGGTAACCCATGGCACATATCTACAGTGGGGTGGCGTAGCGTGGTGTCATTGAGATGCAGACACAGGACCTTGAGGGCAAAGTGTGAAGCCACTGATCCCCACCACCTCTCTACCAGATGTGGCCCATCAGGCAGGAGGTTTAGGCCTGGGACCTTGACTTCAGACCAGCATGGGCACTGCCCAGAGCTTGTTAGAAATATGGCACATGCCTACAATCCCAGCACTCGGAGGCTGAGACAAGTTCCAGGCCAACATGGGCCACAAAGTGAGTTCAAGGCCAACATGAACTGCATCGTGAGACTCTGTCTGAAAAAGATCAACAAAATAAAAAAATAGAAATACAGTGTCAGGAGACAGAGTGATTGGAATTTGCATTTTCACAAAGTCCCATGTTGCCTTGTGTGTGGACAGTAACATCTGAGAAGTCTTGCTCTGGAAGTGTGCTGTCACTAAATGGTGGAGCTGTAACTCTGTCACAGGTGGTGGTGTGCAAATGAATGGGATACAAGCAAGACTGTGGCAATAGCCAGGTCATTAGCATAGCTGGAACTTTGGGTCCTTTGGTAAGACAATGATCCACCTGTGACTGCTGTCCTACTCATTCACTGCAAGAATCCAAAACTCAAGAGTCAGAGCCATCCTAAGTCCTTAATGATAAAGGAAATGAATTTCAATCATCCTTAAGTGTGATGAAGTGAAGAGAAGGCCTATGAGTCCAAAGTCCTCACCTTAAATACCGTGTAAACTTCAAATTCTTATGGCTAACCTTCCCAGATCCTCATTCGCAGGAGATTTACTCTTACTTTCACACAATTTTCTACTATGTTTCATTTTCGTCTTTCTAGTTCCTGCCAGACGAAAAGTTCTGAGTTCAAAGTGATGAGATCTACTAAAGGCAAAACACAAAACCCAGGACAAAAGGACAAACCCCTCCACCTCGGTAGCTCAATTCTGTTTAAGATGGTAGATGACCACTTAAAATATTCTGAAACAATCCCTATTCAAAATATTTAAAGTGCTAAGAAATTACTTGTGTTCAGAGATCTGTGTTATGGCTGTAAGACTCTGACCTGAGGGTACCATGCACACAAGGCAACAGGACGTGGGCTCTGAAGGACAGTGGCCGGCAACACTTCGAGTTGCACAGTTAAAAGCTCCACATCTGCTTTCTAAGTGGTTTCTGGTTCTCTCTAAGTTCAGTGTTTGACATGTGGAGGAAAGTATTCTCCTAGGAACCACAAATCTTGCATTTACTCCTTTATCTAATCTCCCCAAGGGTAGGCCAAGAGGCAGAGTGGTGGTCCCTCCAACTGGCATTGCCGATGCACCTTATTTTCCCCACTGCCTTCTCTAGCTGCTTCTTGATTTGATACCTGAGAGACCCTGGCTCACCTGAAGAGTGGCTGGCATGGATTTTCCATTTTTCTTAGCGATGTGCTTAATGATCTTCATGGCTTTTCCAGTTTTGTTCTGGGAGATCAACCATCTTGGAGACTCAGGGATGCACCTATGACACAGCATCAGTGAGGAGAAAAGTCTTACTGAAACCCTCCAGCCCCACAGTTTTGTGATGGGATTTTTATGAGGATTGTGCACAGTGAGGTTTGGTTAAATCAGCAAAGGGGGTGAAGAGTGTGTTGGGGACTTGTAGTACTCTCTTCCCTCTAATACTGACTTTACTTGGCCTTTAAGAAGCCCTTGGGTTCCCTCTGCAGAGATTTCTAGAGGGAGTAAGCTGTAAAAGCAGGTATAGCTGACCTTCCAGCTGTGCCAGAGAGAGGAGAGGAAGGTCTGCCAAGTGGGCCTCAGGCTTTACAAAGGCAGAAGGGGTCTCAGCGTTGAGGTGAGGGCATGCAAACCATCAAAGAGGAAGGCAAGTGTATATAAAGTGTGATCAAAAAGTGTGACCTTGAATTTTTTTGTGTGTTTTTTTAGACAGGGTCTTGCTTTGTAGTTCAGGCTTGGCTTGATCTCACTATGTGGCCCAGGCTGGCCTCAAACTTGCAGCAAAGCAATCCTCATACCTCAGCCTCCCAAGTGCTGGGATTACAGGCTTTGCCACCATGCCCAGCAATGAATGGTTAAATTTTAAAAATTTATTGCAGTGAAAGACACTTTGTCATTAATTTCCCTCAAATATTCCTCCTTGCTTCAAACACACTCATCACAACATTCTTGCCACATTCTGAAGCAGTTTTGGTAGTCCTCTTTCATGACTTTAGTTGCACTCTTGTGGTTGTCTTGATGTCCTGAATTGATCAAAACATTTACCTGTTACGTGGGGAGTGACTGAAGCTGGAGATCAGTCACATGCTGGGCTGGAGTGATGCCAGCCTCAAGAACACAGAGTGCCTGAGGCAAGTCACACAAATAAGCTGCTCTAGTCTCAAGAACACCAAGTGTCTGAGACAAGCCACATGGATAAGCTAGTAAGTGGAGAGGTTTCACATGATACTCCACCTCCCAAGTGTATAAATAAATGCACTGCAGCCATTGGAATTCTAGCTCCTCCTCCTGCTCCTCTTTGTCCTCCTCCTCCTTCCTTCATTACTTCCCATCAGGAGAGAGGGCTCCACAGGGCCTCAGTTCTATAAGCCAAAGCTTGTCCTTTTTTCTCCATCCTCTCGCTGTCCCCATCCTGAGAACATTGACAGCTACGTGGGATGTGGCACCTACATAGTCATTTTGACTTTGAGAAAAATTCAGAAGTTGCATGCCACTTGATGTGGTGAATAAGGTGGATGAAGACACATTGTAATGTTTTTACAAGCCTGCCTCGCTGTTAGATGCCACTTAGCAGCAACATTCACCATATTTTTGATCACAGTTGGTAAGGACACTCACAAAAAAGACTTCCAGAACTGCTTCAGAAAGTGGCAAGAAAGATGGAATAAATGTGTTCAAAGTGAAGAAAACACATTCCAGGGGATTAACGTCAATGCATCTTTACTGTAATAAAGATTTTGTTTATTTGTTTGTTTGTTTTTAGAGACAGGTTCTCACTATGCAGTTCAGGCTGGCCTTGAACTTACTCTGTAACCTAGGCTGGCCTCAAACTTGCAGCAAAGCAATCCTCCTATCTCAGCCTCCCAAGTGCTGGGATTACAGGCATGTGCCAGCAAGTCTGGCAATAAAATTTTAAATTTAAGATTCATGGTATATTTCAATCACACCTCATATATATACATATTATGCCAAAAGCTGATTTCCCAAAGAAAGAAGTAAGAATTTGAGGTCAGATGGTAGTGTCACAGAAAAGCCAGACAGCATGAGTTGAGCTAGAATCTACCAGTGATCAAGAGCTCTTACAAGGTCTCTAAGCATCAGTTCTAGATAGGCAGCACTTGAAATAGCCAGGTTTGAAGTAGCGAGAGATGGAGAGGTGCAAAAAAGGAGCTGGCAGGTCACTCTCACAGGCTCCATGGTGTAAAGGTGGGAAGCCCTGATTGGGATCCTGGCTTGAGATTGAAGTTGTTGAGAGGTGGGCTCGGCAGGACCCAGGCGGGTGTTTCTATGGAGTAACATGGGGAGATAGCCAGGGAAACTGATTGGTTAAGACTCTGGGCTTGACCAGGAGCATATTGTACTCAACTGCGACCAATCTATGACTCACGCTATAACACTGCAGGGCCATTTTTCCAGACAACACTTGGTGCCCATGAGCAGCTCCACTGCCTGCCCTTTAGGAAACACAGGGTCAGCTTGGCCAACTGATACCTGAGCTGGAGCTGGGGCAGCTAAAGAGGTGAACACTTGGGAACCAGGTCTGGGTAGGTAAGAACCTAACCAGCCTACAGGTGGAGAGTCAGGGTGGACTTTGAGCTAACACAAATCACTAAAGAAATGTTTGATAGACTAAAAATTAAAATGATTTTTTGGAGAATTAGCAACGTTGGATAAAAACAACAGGAGTGGAAATACTGGCTCAATCCAAAGTACTCTGAATATAAGCTTTGGGTTTGTTCTACAGTAAAGTCGCTTGTTTAATGAAATAAAAATGAGCATGGAGAGATGAAGGAGATGAGGATGAATCTCAGAGTACAGTGGACACAGCCACATGTTGAAGCCCTGCCCCGCTGTGTGGAGCATGGAGGTGGGGCTTGGCGGGGGTAATTGGGTTTAGATGAAACTTTGAGATGAGGTGACACCGATGATTAGATTAGTGTCCTTCTAAGAAGAGGAAGTGAGATTAGAGCTCTCTCACTCTATTTCTTCCATGTGAGGACACAGAAGGAAGATCTCTGCAAGCTCGAGGTGGGACAGAAATCGGTCAGCACCTTGACCTTTGACTTCCTAGCCCTGATAACTATGGGAAATAAGCGTCCACTGTTTAATCACCCAGTATGTAGTGTTTGTTGTAGAATCTTGAGCTAGGACACAGAATTTTACTGGCTTTTGGAAAAGAAGCAGGCCTCTTGGGAAGGGTGGAGATGTTTAATTTTTAGGCAAGACAATTATAGGAAGAAACAAGCTGATATGTCCAGGAGGGAAAAAAAATAAGTGGATTTGTTGCGCAAGAGAGGGATCTGGTCTCGTAATCCAGCATTTTGTCTGCTTTATTTCAGACATGTTGTAGTTTTCTAATAGTTTCTGCCATTTTCCATGTGTTTCCCTTGGGAAATATATTTAATTTGCTTTGGTAATGGTAATCGATTGGTGTGGTCCTGGAGTTCCAGGATGGTCTTATTTGGGATAATGGGTGTTGTATTTGATTGAGGATGTCTGCCTTGGGCATGGGTGTGGGGAAGTGGTGACATGAGTGCCATGCTCATCTTTCTCTATCCTAAAGCTTTCACCAAGGAGGAATAGAATAGCAAGAGCAAGATTGTTGATCTCTTAAGGATCTGTAGTCTAAGTTGTATTAAGTTTGCTGGATGCTAATTTAAACACCAAAAAATTATCTGAAATATAAGATCCAGGTCACAAAAATCTTATGCCCAAAGTGAAAAGACATTTGATTCCCACTGGGGGAGCAAGTGATTTTTATCTCTGAACCTTGGAATTGGGGTTCCTGTGAAACAAACCTGAAAAATGAAGGAAACCCTGGGATTTAGAAGCAGAGTGTGTATATTTTAACAAAATAAATGACTTCAACATATTTCCTTTTCATTCCAAATGGGCTTACCAGTAATACAGCAGGAAGCAGAAGTTGGGCAGAGTGACTGCAAGCTGCAGCCACCTCCAGTGAGGAAGGGCGTATGCCACCCCTGTTAGCACCAGGAGCCCAATGGTAAAGGCAACTTGGTAAAGAATCCCCACTGTTCTCCGATAGCTCCGTCCGACAAATTCTGTAACTGCAGAGAGAATCCAAAAGGACAACACATTCAGCGCCACTATGAGCTGCTGTCCAGCTGTAAAGAAACTGAACGCCAGCCTCAAATGTATGGGGTAGACTCTAGGGTTTTCTATACAACCCTCTGAGTTGTTTAAAATGTTATTTGGTGCTTATTTTGTTATAGTTATTGCTGTTGAATAAATTAATAGAAATCTTGTAACCCTATATCAGATTTAAAGTCGAAGATTTGCCAATATGAACAAAAATGTTTGATTGTAGACACCTTTTTTTTTTGTACTGGGAATCAAACTCATGACCTCATGCTTGCCAGGCAGGCATTGTGCCACTGAGCTATATCCCTGGCCTGACAACTTTCATATAAATGAATACCGGACTATAACTTGTTCTCTTGCAGGGTAAACATTTCCTTTGCAACCCTGTTTATCTGTGCAAAAGGCTAAAAACTGCGAAGTGGGCTGGAATCTGGCAGTACTGACTGCCAGAGCATATTTTATAATTTCCAGGAATTTTGGAAACTGGTTGTTAAATTTATTGTTATCTTGAAATCAGTCATGGTGGGAGTATTTAAACCCAGGAAGTTAGAAAACAACTGCAAATCAGGGCTTTTTACCTTCCAAGGACCAATTTACCGGCGCAACACTCACTGCACATCAGCTTTATCCCATCCCACGACTGTCCTGTGGCAGATGTATAAGGTCTATGTACTTGGAAATAGGGGGTAGTCACTTATATATGACAGACATAGTAGCATTGAAGTTCCAGATGCTCCACAAAGCACAATTTTGGCTTTACATGTTTGGCAAATATGTTAAAGGCTTCATCTATTTATAAACCAAACAGAAATGTACCCTAGGATATTTCTATAAATAATTGTGAGTTATTTGAAGTATTTAAAAACATCTAAGTAAATTGATAGAAATGAAGAAAGAAAGAAAGAAAGAAAGAAAGAAAGAAAGAAAGAAAGAAAGCCAGTGCACAATAAATAAAAATGTCTTTCAAAGTGGTTGGGGTCATGGATGAGTTTTGGGGAAGGTTGGTAGGAGAAGGAAGAGGGGTTACAAGGTACACATCGAAGACTCAAGGACATACAGAGGGACTGGAGAAGAAATGAATGGGAGGAGGCTGAGATTAACTTTTGCTGAAATAAACATGTTCACAATTAAATTCTGTATACTGCATGCTCTAGAAGCCAGATTATTGGTTGAATAACTGCATGCATGATCTTCACTGGCCAAATATTATTTTAGATGCCTGCCCTGGCAGGAATAGTTTTAAGAATCATCTCCTCTTCCTGTCACAAAATTTCTCAAATTGGCTTTACCAGGTAAAGCTATGTAAGCACAAACATTCGAGTTCTCTCATGTCTAAAGAGTTTTATTATTGTTATTATTAGTAGTATAACTTCAAAATGACCCTTCCCTGTATGCAAATGCTGTTCAAATGTAACCAAAGAGAAAGTAATGATGACAGTTAATTTCAGAGATCTACTTATGGTTGTAATTTTTCTTAATATTGCTCTAAGATGCTCTGTTGTTAGAATTCAAATATACTCTCACAGTCCATGGATTTTAACCATACTCTGACTACTAATGAGTAGGGAATAAATTATATTCCTGATTTTACAAATGGCTCACTGAGGTGCTGAACCTATGTCCATCACAGTATTTGTATTCTCCATCTTTTTGTACAAAAATTGAGGATCACTGTGGTTTATAAGAATGGATGTGTGCAGAGCAATAAAATCCCTTGTACATCAAACCTATCTCTCACCATTGTATCTATTTGATTCCATTCTATCTGAATGGGCCTAGAGGGTGGTTCCTCTCTATATAACATTCAAGTGTATAGAAAACAAAAATTCAAAAGAGTTATATATGAATCTGGGTGGCAAGATGTTTACCCTTGTTGCTGCCTCCATTGTTTTCTTTTTACAGGAGGAATGCAGAATGAGTTGATTAGACAATTTTAAAAAATTGTTTGGGTATGGAATAAATCTCTCAACATTGTCTTGAAGCTGGGCCCCGGTTTCCTTCCCCACTGATGCTGCTTTGGCAGCCAAGTCCCCATGCTCTCGAACCTGCAACCACAAGCATTCTTACTCAGGATATAGCTGATTATCCAGCCTGCTTTGCTGACCAGTCCTTGGATCAAGCGAAACAGTAACATCCATGCATAGTTTGGGGAAATGGCCATGAGAACCCCAGATGAAGCATTTATGAGAATTGTTATGAAGAGGCAGATTTTACGGCCAAACCTGTGGAGACATAAAGAACAAAAGAAAACACAATTAAATTTGATTCATAAAATTTGTAGAAAGTTTATGGAAGTTACAGAAATCTATTCAAAAGCCGAAGTTAACTCTAAATTGTAGTCAAGGGTTTACATCCACAAAGACGATTCCTGACTTTGGTTCTGTTTAGGAGTTTTTTATTAGTGTATTATATATGAAACTGATGCACAAAGAGCCCTGTTCCTTCCAAGGTTGAAGAATCTCAGCTCCACACTGTGGCGAGCATCCAGGAGTTTGTCCTTCTAGGCCACCCAGTGCTAATGCCCCAAGGGCCTAGTTAGGTCTTGCGTCATCTTAGGAGCTGGGTTTTTTGCATTAACAGTCTCAATTAACTACCCACCTTTGCTTTGGGAAAAACAAAATTTGATATTCAGTATACATGCCTGTTTTTTTTCCAACAGTACTTTTGAAATTTTGTGGTCTTTGCATGTCTATATGTCTTTGATTTCACATATTACAATTCCAAGGTGCTTTTGTCGTGGAGCATCCTGGTGGGACACTCTCCATACTTTAGATTTGAGGGAACTTAGCTTTCATTAGTTTAGGGGCTTTGGAGTTGTCCAAGATTGGAGCAAAAAATTAAAAGTTAAGTTTAATCATGGTCTTACCACTTAGTGTGGTGTTTGGCAAGTTATTCAACCATATTCAATTTCTTCAGATGGAAAAGACTTATCTGATCAACTGAAAAGAGGATTAAGTAAATTATTAGAGACAAGGAGCTCAGCACAGTCTTCCTTGCTTCCTTCCTCTTTTTGAAAAGTTGGTGCCAAGGTTTGAATGTGTTTTGTCTCCCAGGAGTATGCGCATTGGAAACTTGATCTTCACTATGTTAGGAGAAGGGGAACTGCTGAAAGGTGGAGCCTCGTGGGAGATCTTTAGGATTTTAGGGGCCCTGTCCTCACAGAGGATTAAGGAGATTCTCAAGAAAGTGAGTTGCAGAAGAGCAAACTGATCCTTGCATCATTCCCTGGTTTCCTGTTTTTTGGTGTGATCTCTTCCTCTCATACATGTTCCCAACATTATTTTATTTTGAGCTTTAAAAATAATCTTTATTTTTGAAAAGTTAGCACATATATTATAGGAAACAAAAACAAGAGAGGAAAGAATGAAATCATTTGCAGTCCAGCTTTGCTGGATGTGTCCTTCTAGTCCTGTGTATATGGGTGAGACTGCACAGTGTGGCGTGCTTTCCACACACCACGCATACTCACCAAGTCAAATCCCAAAGCTACAAGAATAGTTTTGATAACCAAGAAGACACTACACCAACTCAATATGTTAGAAAAAAATTGTAATTTTGCCTTTCTTGGGGACAAAAATTTCACTGAAGAGAAAAATGGCAACAGATCCCTAGATAGACGTACTGGCAGAATTACAATTAAAATACTGCATTCTTGGTTAAGCATGGTGGCACATGCTCATGATCCCAGCACTTGGGAGGTTGAAGAAGGATTGCTGCAAGTTTGAGGTCAGCCTAGGATACATAGTGAGTTAAGGCCAGGCTGACCTTTTCTTGAAAGAAAAAAAAAAAACCTGCATTCTCTTAATGCTCAATTTAAAATGTGACACAAAGAAACAAAGTATACCAAGCACATTTGTAAGAGTTGCTAGGTCTCTATTATTAAATGTTTTCACCATTATGAAGGCATCTACTTAGTAGATCCTCACCAGAGCTGGGCTGATGTGGTGCCATGCAATCAATCCTCCAGAACTACAGACTAAACCTCTTCTCTGTAGAGTTACTCAGTCTCAGGTACTACATTAGAGTTAACAGAACACGGACTAAAACAGCTGGCTGTCAGAGTATGGACTTGGAGCCTCTGACATTTTTACCATGTCCTCCTAGTTGTGCTCTAAAAGACACTTAATTTTCTCTCTGGATATTTTGAAAAAACTATTTCAGAGAAAACAATGTTATATCTAGTCTTTATTTTATCCTCTTCAACTAGAATAAATATTTGTCTCTGGTATTGCACATCCTAATGGTAAATGAAGATTTTATAATTGCAACTTTTATTAATAGGCAACAGTGTTCTGGTTACTATTTCAGATACTACCTAGCATCATTGTAATGGCTTGTGTTTAGATGCTTCCCCAAAGCCTCATATGGTCATACCTAGGGCTTTTCAGGGTGGCTGGATCTAGATTGTGTGATGTTGACATTAAGTGTGTGATGCTAGGACCAAGGGTATATGATTACTAAATCAGTTCATTGATTGACTTGGGATAATTCTTGGAGTGGATAAATGCAAAGGCCCACCCTGGGTGTAAGTGCTTCCTGCTGTAATGGTGGGTAAACTGGACAGAGTATAAGGGACAGGAAGAAGGCTGGTGTGATCACTTGTCACTTGCTGTTTGCTACTTTAATACTTTGCTGCCTTGCTGCATTCTGCCTGTTATGAACTGCTTCTCCTTTGTGATGCCACCCGGCCTTGGAGCCAGCTGACTATGAACTGAAACCTCTACAAACTGTGAACTGAAATAAACTTCTTCTCCTTTAATTTTGGGTGTTGGGTATTTTGTCTCAGCAGCAAGAAAAGTAAGTCAATCATTAATAACTATTTTAGATTGTTAATATTTTAAACCTCCAATTTAAAGTTCAAACAGTCGCATTAGTAATTAACATAAACTACTAAACTTCTAAAAACTGTCTTCGGCCATGTCATTTCCTGATTCTCTGTCAGTTGCTCTCTGTTGTAAATATATAACTCCTTGGCTTTTAATTCAAAACCTTCCAAAGTCACATGTCATTTAATTTTAACTCCCTCCCCCCATTCTCCTCAGGTTTTATAGTTTATAAACATTTGTTCAAGTGGTAATTCTTCAATATCCATGACTGATTCAGACACACAGTATAACAGTGATGCTCCTGTAATGGGTGAAATCCTTGGATAAAGAAGAGAGAATGTTCATCATTGGAGAATCTAAGCAAGAAAACACAATCTTTGATGTAGAGAAACTTCACTGTGGAAGATGTTCCAATTAAGGATACAATTCTATATTTTAAAAATCTAAGGCTTTGCTAGAAGAAATTTTGGTGGTCTGGGGTAGTGGTTTGAGGCCCCCCTTCCCTCTGATAGATCAATTTAAATGAGTGCATGAAAAATAAACAGATAAAACAGCAAAGAAGTGATGGACACACAGTACTGCCAACTTCATAATTCCTTTGGCTGCTTGCTACTTGGTATGTGGTCCAGAACTCTCAGTGTAGCACAATGGGCATGGACTAGCATCAGTGGGGGCTGGTTTAAGATGCAGACTTCCAGGCCCACCTAAGACTGACTGAATCAGAACCTGACTTCTAACAGGATTCCAGGTGATTTGTATGCACTTTGGCATTTGGAAAGTACTGCTTTAATTTTATTCACCTCAGTCTTCTCATCTGTAAATGATGGATAATAAAATCTACCTTAAAAGTTGCTGTAATCCTTAATGAAACATGAAACAACTTACACATAGTAG